>PIJE02000740.1:0-25000 GCA_002895965.2 Coryphaenoides rupestris
TATAATGCCCTTTCCTCTCCCAATTCCACCCGCAGTAACCTGGGCCGCATAATCCGCGTGACCCAGGAAGTGGATGATTACAGGGACTGGATCCGTAAACAGTGGGGCCGTCCGCCGCAGAGTGACTCGGCCATTAACAGTAGGTCTTGTGCTTTTTTGTCCTTTTTATTTAAATATGTGTTATTGCGATTCAGTTGATCATCATAGAAACCAAGCGCACCTCTTGAGTTCACCCTAGTGTCCCGGCGAGGCGTTGACTCCCCTGTGATCCCATGCTGTGTGTCTCTCCCTCGTTGCCATAGGAAACGCCGTCACGCTGCTGGTGGAGCCCCAGCGTCTGGACGAGTGCAACAACAACGTGACGGGGGAGGAGGAGGAGGAAGAAGAGGAGGAGGTTGTGGAGCTGGTGGACACGCCTGACAGCAAGAGCTCCTCCGCCTCCTCGTCCCCGGCCCCCTCCATGTGCTCCTCCTCCTCCTCGCCGCTCTGCATCTCCTCCTCCTCCTCTTCCTCCACGGTGTCCAGCGACGCGGTCAGTCCCACACACACACAGTCCCACACACGGCAATTAAGTTTTAGGATTATTTTTCAAACTTCACTTGTGGGTGGGCCAAAAATATTCTACACTACATTGATAAGCACGTGCACACAGGTTTTAGCGTGTATCAGACGTTTTTATTCTGCAATTTGTAGCCGTTCGACCGCGGTTTTATTTTCGCTTCTGTGCTACATGAGAAAATCTGTTTGCTACTAGGCTTGGGCTTAATCGTCAAAGAAAACAATTAGTTTCTTTGTTGTTCAAAACTTTCTTACTTTCCTCCCCCTGCAGGATTCAGACAGCACGCCGTGTAAAACAGCCAAGCAGCAGCCTGGTCGCGGCTCCAAAGCCCAAAGAGACGCGTCTGCCGTTGTCGCCAGCAGCAGAACACAGAGCCACCCGGCCTGCGCCCCCCCGACAGGGGGCACAAAGGGAGGCAAGGTAGGCCCCCCGCCCTGAAGCATCCTCCACTTTGTTAGGATCAGGAACAGAATGTCAAGATCCAGACAAACCAGACTGTGAAGCCTTGTCTGGTGGTGGTGATGGTGATGATGCATTTAAGAATTTCCTTTGGGATTAATAGTTTTCTTTAAGACAACTGCTCCATGCAATTCAAATGATAATCCCACTGATCCCACTTTTTGTAGGAAAGCTTTCATGCTAATCCTGACATGTAAAGAGCCATAGGCTGCACAAACAAGTCTTCTGTCTTCTGCCAGTTTTTTTTGGGTTGATTTGAGGCGAAGATATCATTCCCACACATCAAAGTTTTCCCATAAGAGAAGAATTTAGCACCGACGGCCTGGGCAGGTTGTGGCTGACTTGAGAACAGTCTGTGTGAAAGTGTGAAAGTGTGAAAGTGTGTCTGTGTGTGTGTGTGTGTGTGTGTGTGTGGCCGGCCAGCGGAGTTCTGAAAGGCTCTTCCTGTGTGCGTTTCCTTCCTCTCAGGCCAGGATGTCGCGCTCCCACCACAAGGCGGCCCACCACGACCAGCAGAGCTCTGCCTCCAGCAGCAAAAGCCGCCAGGGCAACAAGCCACATCACCAGGGCAACGGCAAGAAGAGGAAAAATCAGCGGGACTCCACGCAGGAGGACCTGTGCAGATAGGGGGTGCCCCCACCCCCTCCCTCCCCCGGCGTGGCCACGCCCACGCTCTCTCTGCTATGGACCTGAATGACTTGACTTGTCCTACTTCTGCTGCCAGACTCCAGCCTTAGGAGGTTGTTAGTTGTATTAAGAATCTCTGTCTCACTCGCAAGATTTTTTGCTGGGGGTTGGGGGGGACACACGGAAGCATTTTATAGCAGGAAAAAAAAAGGAACAAAAAAAAAAATGATTATAGGAAATGGGGTTTTAGGTTCTTGGACCTGGATTTAACCATGAAGGATATTTGCGTGCTTGCCTCTGTAGGGCTTCTCTCATGGAGGTATTTTACCCACAGTCGGCATCCACAGAAACTGTCTTATCGCCCCCTGGTGTACGGGAGCACAAAGGACGTGTGTCTAGAATCTGCCATGGAGCAAAAACCTGGACCTACTGGCACCGCCTTTCAGTGAGAAAGATGACTATTTAAATGTTCACGAAAAAGAAGAAAAAAGAGGCAAGACTAAAAATGTTAAAGATGACGAACAGGAGGAAACCCAAACAAAAAAAATGTACAGTGATTTCTTTTATTTTTCCTTTTTTTTATGGTTACCCTTAAAAAAATGCAATCTATACGAGTGAGGACATAACTTATGCATGATAGTACTTTTTTGCTGGTGGGTGGTCTGTTTTTGTTATGTCTAAACAGATTATACAGAGATTTGTAAAAAAAAAAAGATAAAAAGGTCAAAACCAATACAAAAAAACGGACAAAACCAAAAACCAATCATAATAAATTGTTTCCTATTACCTTTTTACCAGATATAACAATTTCAGACATGTAGACATGTGCTTTCCCCTCCTAGCTGTTTTTGGGAAGCCATGGAGTTGGGTTTGGGGTTCCATTGCCAACATAGATCATCAGCATCAATCTCATCTTTCCCACTCGCTCTCTGGAGTGTTGCGGCGTTAGCATTTAGCCACGGACACACAGACACACACAGAGAGACACACACATCAAAAGATGGCTGGATTGAGATTAATCCCTTGCACCAATAGCACAGCCACGCCAGTTTAGAGCCTAGGCTATAGGTCTAAATTAGTAAGGGGGTGATGATGGTTTTTATTTAAAAAAAAAAAATCAGTCCTACACTTGAAGAAAAGAAAAAACCCACTCTTGTTAGCGATCAATCTGTGGGGGGTAATTTGTTTGCCTAATAATTTACCTTCTACAAAAATAATTTTATCTGTTAAATGTATTTATTTTTTTATTATATGGACATAGTATGGATAAGATATGTATTAACTTTGGAGCCTGTATCTTTTGTCCTTATTTTTGGATAGGAAATGATATTGGGGGGAAATACAATTTATCAGGTACAGTTAAAATGTCACTGTTATGTAATTTCATTGCCTTTTCTTTCGGTAATAGTTGAGTGACCAAGTTACCTAGAAATGATGAGACCATTTTGCAAGTGTAATGTGTCACATGGCTGGGGGTGTTTAGATCAAAGGGAGATTTGATGTATTTTATTTTTATTTTAAGTATATTGAAATGAGTCCTTTAGGGAGACCCCCAAATGTTTCGCAGTTCAGCAAGTAACCTGTAGATGGAGCCATCGTCCAAGTCTTGTCCTTGCAGAGTTTGCGCTCGTATACTGCATTTGGACCGCATCCCACCCACCTGTGGGTCACTTGTGATCAAGAAAGACCCCCCCCGGTATCCATCCATCGATCAAAAACTAAAAGCAGACCACTTGGGTCAGGGGTCAGTGACTTGCTTGCATAGGAGGGGGGGGGGGAATAACTTTTAAAAGCACACGGCAGACGCTTGGGCAGGTGTGTTCCTTTTTTTAACACCACCATTCAACCCATCTGAGATAACCAGCAATAATCAGACCAGTTCTCTCCTCACTGGAACCGTGAACACGAACGAATGAATGAATGAATGCTCGCCACCACACAGTAACTAAAAGTCGAGTGTAAAGATGTAAAAGCAAACGGCCGAACATGAACAACCGCGAATGAATAAAAAAAAAGAAAAGACACGTTGGTGTTGAGAAACGACGTGCGTTGGTCTCCTTCCCGAATGCAGTATATGAGTGCTTGTCTGGATCTGTCAGTATCGTGCCATCGCAATGGATCTCATGGATCGTCATCATCATCCACCACCACCACCACCACCTCAACAACAGCAGCAACAACTGCTGCAGGTTCCTCTCCCCACACACTAAAAAAACTGTGCATCTCATCCCCGAAACGTCATTTCTCTGCAGCTATTATTACTACAGTACATGCAATAAAAGAAAAAAAGACAAAAACACCGTACAATTAAAGGGTTGCAGCATGTGTCGTTCTTTCTTTGTTTAGGACACACACACACACACACACACACACACCGGGGAGGGAGGGAGGGGTGGTGGGTGGGGGGGGGGGGGAGGGAGACGACTACACATGGAGACGTGCGCTCCCCGCGTCCAGAGGCGAGCAGGCGCTTGACGCATGAGGGACGGACAGGACAGGACACTTTTTGGAGCTGGAGGACTACGAAAAGGAAGAAAATGAGCCATCATTGAACACTCGCCATCATTTAATGACACTTTTTTTCCCTTTTTAATTAAGCGCACGTCAAAGAAGAAGGTAGGTTTTGTTTGTTTTCGCTCCCCTCCCCTCTACTTTCTTTCTACTCACGAAATGGTTTAACGAAAAAAACTGTCAAATGTTGACGGTGCCTAACGCGTTATGTTATAAGTGGAGCGGACAGTGTAGCCCCACACAGCACCTGGGTTTCTAATTAGCATCACGGTGCCTTAATGCGTCATTATTATTATTATTATTATTATTATTGGGTCTGGTTGTTTTGTTTGTGTCCAGCTTGGTGCTTTCCCGGGTGTTGTCATCACCACGTTGACTTCTGTCGAGATCGGTGGTTTCGTCACTTAACTTTCTTAAAAGAACTAAGTGAGGTTAGGCTGGAGTTTGACTTTCGAGATCATGAGGCGAAGTTGCGCTTTATTTTATTTTTTTCGTCCTTTCTAACCAGCCTACTTACTTTGACGCACATTGACTTGAGTTGCACGTTACTTAAAGATATTGACCTGCTTTTATTTACCTGATGCATCAAAGCACTGGGACCTTTGACCTTGGCCATCAAACGTACAACTACTTCCTATTGGGGGTTATTTAGGCTACACCTGCATCAAGGTGGGTTTACTATGTTGTTGGGTGTGTTTCTGCATGCCACCAGTATCCTCAGTTGTGAAGCATCGTGGCCACCTTTGCGTTTACGTGACTAAAGGTGAGCTGAGGATGGGTGTGCTTAGTAGTTACATCACTTTTCCCCTTTGTCATTCCTACCTATCAGTGAAAAGCACTCCCAATAGAGGTGTGTGTGTGTGTGTGTGTGTGTGTCACCCAGCCCTGTGGTCTGACATACAACAAACAAACAGCAAACATGTTGTCATGTCATATTTAGACCTGTGACAAAGATGCAAACATAGTGTGTTCGTCTGTGTGGGGATCAATAGGAGCACATTGGCAGGACCATAGGTTTCAGTTGTTACACTGGGGACCACTTTCTGAAAGCCTTTAGTCTCCACCACTGTCCAAACCAAACTGACACGCCTGGGCCCTCATTGTGAGGCCACCAAGCCCGTGGTCATGGATCACCGGTTGGGTGCAATGGTTCAGTCTTTGGCAGCATCTCTTTCCCCAAGCTTGGTGAATTGCCCTCCTTGTTCTATTTGTTAATTGAATATGATTCAAGACAGCTGACGGCTGACACCATTACTGATGACTAGAGCTTGACAGATGTAATGATATAGGCTGATAATTATGCAATAGGTTGAAACCTGGTCCTTTTGAAAACCAATAAGTCATCTAAAACCCTATGCTATTTTGTGTGTTTATGGAGACTCTCCTCCACATCACATAGAGAGAGAGAGAGATTTCCATTGGCAGAAGTAATGCCATGGTGCTTCAAAATTGTCATTGGTGTTCACTTAACAACCGGTTCCAGAGGGCAGCTTAAATTACCCATTACGTCATCCATAGGTACTGAAATAAGTTTGACTGGATTTGAGATGTATGCCCATAATGAATACAATTGAGGCCTATGCATATGTACCAAATTAAGGACAGGTCTAAAAGCAACTGCTGCAATATGCTCACAATAAACGCTACTTTTTAAAATGCCTTGAACACGACCTGCTGAATTGTCACAAAGTGCTGTTAATACTCAAAACGGAAGGTATCCGGGGAAATCCCCAGCGAATCAGGCTACATGAGAAAAGCCACAGGTTCTTGGTTGTATATAGAACCTGAACTATATGTAATCACCAGATGCAGACCTGTCCAACTTGGCATCATTGGTCCCTGTCATAAATTACTGTAAATATCCAGACATGGATGCAAATGCCTTTTGCGCACAGTGTTCAATACTGAAAGGTTTTGGTCATGAGACACTCCTGGCACCTTATATTCTGTATCTGACCTGTTGCGTTTCTCATTGCCTTTTTCACTCTCTACAATACAATACTAGTCAAAAGTATTAAAGCTCAATATTATGTAGGCCTATAAAAGATAAAGTATACAAAAACACATTCTTGCCAGAATGTCAGGTTTTTAACATGAAATAAATAGCTTTGCTTGTATGAAAAAGCACGAGAACGGTACTTAAGCACTTTATTGGAGTGAAGCTACAGTAGGTTCCTGCTCTGCTCTCCAGACCTTGGTATCAGGGTCATCACGAGAAGCTTTCTTTGGAGGGACTGGGAGGGGAGATGGGGGGGGGTTGGGCACCGTGTGCTAATCCCCGAACACACACAGAGGACTAATCGGTCTCATTAACTCAGACTCCATGCTCCAGCCAATCCATACTAATCCTCCCTTCGCCCGACCTCCGCCCCCCACAGTGTTTGATGGATGCGCTCATGGGCTCCTCCTCTCTCTCCTTTTTCCATTTATCTTTCCCCCCCCCCTACTGTCTGTCTCTCTGTTCTCTCTGTGTTAGTGCAGGTATCTAACTCCATATAGACCAGACGTTGGTAGACCATGTAACATCTGCACCATTTGGCCTGCAACGACACAAGATTTCAGGGATCTGCTCGTCAGGACATTTTTTGTGTACCTAGGCAATCGATTAGGTCATTGTAAACAACAAACATTATCGGCGCGGCGCTCACTCTGTAAACTGGCTGTCAGCGCTTCGACCTAGCTTTCGATTTTACCGGCGTGCAAAGGTTCACAATCTATACCTTTTTCACGTCTCGGCTTCTTCCGTCCGTGCTCGACTCCCGCTCACCTTGGTCGCCTAGCAACCATTTGCACCCTTGTTCTCACACAGGTTAGAGTTTGAGATGTAAGCCTGAACCATTCAAATCAAAATATTCTCGTAATTGCAATCTGGCCAAGTGCAATATACAAATTGCAGGGGCTGCAGTGTGTCAATATAAATGTGTATAACACCATTGCATTGTTGCTGCTACATTCTTTTTAGGGCTACGCAACAGAGGGACACGGGCAGGATGGTGAATATTCTGGTTTATTGTGGTAGAGTTTGTACTAATGTTGTCAGAGCAGGTGGTAAAAAGCTAGTGTGTGTGTGTGTGTGGTGATGGCTGGTTTAACATGTGTGCACTGATTAGTGAATGCACCTCAGGTTAGGGTTACATGTTTGTTTGGTCCAGACTATGGTGGTTGCGTGAAGCGGCCTTATTCAGGATGTGATCATTGGGCTAATACTTTATGGAGGAAAAAAAATGACTAAATGAACCCTCTGCTGCATCTGGAACTTCAAATATCAGTTAGGCTTAGTTGGCTCCCTGCAATTACCTCAGAAATGTGTACGAACCAAAACAACAACTATTTATTTATGTATTTTTTGGTTCTGGAAAGTGCATGCTGTCAAGTCAACAGGACGATGGGAATGCGTATCAACAGAATGTCAGAGTATTGACTTGAAAGCTGTGTTGAAGCCTCCCAGTGGCTAATGGAGCCCGCTTAGCGAGACGCTCCACAAAGTGAAGGGCCACACTCCGGGGTTGTTGCTGTCGTTTTGGAGGGGGCTGCCGAGCTGCCACGTTGGAGTACTTCAGCCGTCATTAGAGAAATGGCTCTTCACCTTATTGTCTATTTAATTGTTCCATTTCCTGGCCACCTTCTCTGCGCACGGGCCCCAGAGTGAAACCATTAGAATTAGAATTCGCCATCAGTGGCTAAAGGATCAAATGTGTTCTCAAGAGCCTGTGCACGCACGCACGCACACACGCACGCACACACGCACATGTGGGCTTCAATACACACAGTCACTGAATCATTCATCTGTTTTAGGATGTATATCTTTATCTGATTTTTACTTTTGGGGATAATCTCACTTTCTATTTACCATCTGTTTTGTCAAATGTGTGCTCAGACAAAGTATATATATTTTTTTCTTATTGGCAGTATGGGTGATGACTCATTATAGTTTTCTAAACCATGTTAAACACGTTTAGTAGCCCCTCCTTGCTTGTTTGACATTAGTTGGTAGCTTTGGCTGCCATGGATCATCAATACAATTCCAAACGGGAGTCTCTACCCAGAAGGTAGATATTGAAGATTTTCTTTTCTTTGTATGTTCAATAACTTGAAGGGTACACTGAAATACATCAGATCTAACCACTCCCCTGCCTGCTTGCAGTGTGCACCTGGCTGCAAACTCCACACTAGGGTCTTCTCCTGAATCAGTGCGACAAAAGAACATAACAATTTTGTGCCAGCCTTAATGATGTGTGGTTAGCAATGGGTGCTAAGAAAGTCTGCAACAGTGACTTCACCGCTGAGAGCGTACCAATTTCGGCGCAAACGAGATGTACTGGGGCGTGTGTGGGGGGACATTCTATTATCATAGGTTCCCACAAAGTGGTACCTGGCTGAAAATATGCCGCCCATCTATGTGGAGGGCATATGAATATGTGTGGGTGTCTTGTTCCAGACCCCCTCCACCCCCCCGCCCTCGCTCTCGCTCTCCCTCCCCCTCCTCTCCTCACCTCCATTTTAACATTCTTAGTACTTGTGGATGTTCAAGGGCTTTATGTAACGCTGGTGAGTGCTCGCTATGACCGAGGCTGCAGGGCTGCACGTGGCTCAGTTTGACGGAGAACAGAGTTTGACGTAAAGATATCAGAACTGCTCGATGGACAGTGAAATGAGTCAAATACGGCCTTGGAATACTTGCGGATATGGGCAAACGTGACGTGATTGAATGTGATTTGGAAGTCGGAACAAGTGTTTGGCTTTTGTTTATTTTGTGTGTGTGTGTGTGTGTGTGTGTGTGTGTGTGTGGGTGGGTCCTTTTCTGGGATATGTGAATTGTTGGTGGTTGGCTTTCAGCGAGCTGCTTTTCAACAGACTCATTGTGTGGGGCTGGTTAATGAGTGATTGGCTTTGATTGGTTGTGAGTTTCAAGAGAGTAACCGTCGGAATGGAGAGGAGGAGAAGTTGTTCTGATGGATGCTGCCCGGCAGTAGGGTCACAACGTACAATAACGGCGTGTTTTTTACTGTTGTTATTTCTTAATTCACGCCGGAGGGTTTTTATATTGGCTGGGATACAAAACTCATTCTCCAATGTAGTTGCATGAAACAAAGATTTTGTTGTGCGAAAACAATAGCTTCGTACTTTTGTGACTGCTGGCTGGGCTCTGGTGGGTGTAATTGTCATTTTTCTTTTTTAATTTAGCATTTTTATTTGTGTGTGCAGCATATGCCTCGCTCCGTGTTAACTGTGGAAATGTCTTGAAGGCCAAGAACGGCAGGCGGCAAAACGGAGGCGTATGGCTCAAGACACAAAGTTCAAGTTTGAATTTTCATGAAATGGATTATTGCAGCTTGGTGGAGTTAACACACACACACACACAGATTCTCATCAACAAAAACAGGGACAAGGAGGACTTAAAATGAAGCGTCTCTCTCTTACTTCCCTTGCTACAGTTTTTGTTTTAACTCGTTCAAATTAACTATAGTTTAGGCTGGAGTGACAAATAATGTCATTGTGTCAAATAAACGAAAGGTCAATTGTAATTGCATTGCTCCCAATCTAGATTCTAATTGCGTGGTAATGAGACTTGGGCCAGATTTGGCGCATTGACAAAGGTTTCGTAAACCACGGGTTAGTGAACGAGTTGACGAGGACGTCGTCCCTATAAACCTATTGCAGTTCATCAATGGCGATCGCTGCAGTGGTGCGCGTCTGTATCCTCACTGCAGTCTTACGTGAACGGCTGCTTTCAGTACAAGAAGAAGAAGAAGAAGAAGAACCCTCATCGGCAAGGTAGCACCCGGCTTGCTGCTGCTGCTGCTGCTGCTTCCCTTTTTATGAAGCCGTCCTCGCAGCGTTGTCAGGGAAATGAGACTCGGTTGCCAAGGAAATGAGACGGTAGTGTGCGGTTGACATTTTTTTTGGCTTGAAGCAAGAGTGCTCTCACAGCAGTATAATCTCCTCTGGCTTGATGACATTAGCATTTAGTACAAATGTATTCAGATTTAGAGAGAGGGGGAGTGGAGAGCGCACAAGGTAAGTGGGAGGGGGGGCGAGACGGAATGAGGTAGACGAGGGGTTAAAGAACAAACTTCATTTTGTTTTTTATACAAAACTCAAACTTAAGCTCTGTTAAATAAACAGTGCAGCAGTGGTCCAGAACTAGATCTGCTGAAAATGGAGATTTACAGACGCACCAACGTGAACCAGAAAGCATGAAACACATTTTGAGATAACTTAAATCGACCCCAAAGGTACACGGGAGACATTTGAATCCAGAACTGCACAGAATCTTGTGTGTGTGTTCTAAATGTATTACACCCAACTGCCTCCTAAATGTAATGCATCTATCTCATGCAAATGACAACATGGATAATAGTTATGTGTGTGGGTGTTGCACGTGTGTATCAGTGGTCTCTGTTATCCACCGTTGGCTACACAGTGAAGTGTGTAAACCCCTGCAACCCTGTTGAAAGTATCACCACTTCATTCATTAGATGACTCACAATACAATCAAGGCTCTTGGGCAATTTAAAGTCGCCCTGCCCATGTTAAGCACAACGAGGGTAAGAGTAAAACCCACTCCCAGCTGTGGTGAGACTGCCAGATTGCCGTGGCTCTCCATCGGAGGCCTTGCCTTGACTGGGAAGTCGTAACTGTGACTCAGGCACCAGCGCCGAGCCAACGCGAGGCAAGTCGCGTCAAGCAACTTCCAACCAGTTCCCGACGGTGCTGTGCTTCCAACAAAGCTAAGCCGAGATGTCTTAGAGAAGTCTTCTTGCGACATTGGTTTGGGGCGAAACCCCTGGAAGTTGCTCTCGCCAAACATCCCTGGGTTTTTCAGGGTGTAGAAGGGGGGGTACATTCCTGGGCCTGTCCAGCAGCGGGTAAAACTTTTTTACTCGCGGCGCAGCACTTGTGCCCTGCTTCACACAAGGGCCGCATTCAACCAAGTAGAGGTGCACCGCCGGAGAGACTGAGGCAAGTGTAAACACGGCTGTGACGCGGGGAGACGAAATACCAACGCTTTCACTCGACAAGTACTGTAGCAGACCACGGCTGGAACATACGGCCAAGTCCATCGAGGCCTGTACTTGATCAATTTAAAAACCGTTTTCTCTGAACTTTTTTGAACTTGAGAGTTTGTGTTTGTTTGTACACCAAGGATGTTGTTCTGTGTGTGTGTGTGTGTGTGTGTGTGTGTTCTCCGTGCTAAGTTCACCTGAAACCTGTAGCTTTTTTTTAGATGAGTGACGTACCCATGGGTGCTGAACAATGCTCTCTTCATGCAAGAGTTGCTCTGAAACTGCGGGGGGACGACGGGGAAGTGAAACTCAAGAAGTGTGGCTGGAGAAGCTGCATGTGGAGAGAGAGAAAATCACATGCAGCGTTAATGTTTTTATAGCCTGTCCCAGTTTCCATTCTATTTTGTGCTTTTTTTTCTCAGTATTTCACGCCGTTAGATTCCCTGATGTACTTGATGACGCTGTGTTCTACGCGCTCAGTGTTTCCTCGCCACCGGACACACTCAAGGAATAAGAGCTACTCTGCGTTGTAAACTTTGAAACTTAAAACTCAACCGCTGGGCCTACACAGCACACACACACACACACACACACACACACACACACGCCTAAAACATAACCATCAACATACTTGTCAGGCCAGTAAGCAGATCTGCTCCAAGTGGTTCTTGACTTTAGTGCCGTTAGCGGTCACGCTGATTCACTGTTCTCACCCGCATGTTAGCAGTCGGGAGGGTTTGTAGCATCTGGTGCGCTAACCCAACGCTAATGACCAAGAAATGAGTCGTCTGCCTCATGATGGAGGGAGGGATGGAGGGAGGGATGGAGGGAGGGAGGGAGGGGGAGACACTCGCTGGGTCCGTCTGGAGGCCCCATCCTCCTCCTTCTCCTCCACCTCCACCACCACCACCACAGCTAGCTATCCATGGTTCCTCGGAGCTTTTAGAGGTAATGTGATCCGTTCTGCTGCGCTCCCTCTAACACCCCCTCAGCTTCGCCCCCCCGGCACAGCTGTAATCCGGAGCTCAGGAGGAACGTGCCCCTCTAGGACCACACACTCCAGGCCCTGCGCCACCCGCCTCTCGCCCACCACCTGCTCTGTCTGCCGTTAAAACGTCCCGCCAGCGAGGAGAGGAGGAGGAGGAGGCGGAGGAGGAGGCCGCGATCACGGTGTTTGAGCCACCATGCAGGGCAGCACCACGGCGTCCTTCTGTCGTTGCCACGCGTGTTCAGACCGTGGATGGTACCATAAGATTGAGAGACATGCAAACACGAATCTTCCAGCAGCCATCATCGACGGTTCATTGGGTTTTTTTCAGCCATATTGAGAAGTGATATGTGTTGCTGGAGAATTGAACGTGTTGTTCTCTCACTCACTGAGCGCTCCCATACGATGTGGCAGCTGGTCTGTCTCCAGCTGAACAATCTGCTGGCTTCACTCGATGAGCGCCCCAATGGCAGTGGGAGAAGCTTGTTGTCGTGACTGGGCAACGGGGCGATTGTGCCGTCGCATTCGGATTTGCATTATAGGCCCTCGTCCAACACAAGACACCGCTTTAATGAGGCGTCTGCTTAAGAGTGGACATTGGGGCAGGACATAGTTTTTCAAAACAGGCTTGTTGCAATGCAGTTTGCACTAAATACCTTTAGTTTAACACCAGTGCAGGCATGTGTCAAGACTGGTATCCAGCCAAATAGCAGAAGTAAGCACAAATACATTTTTGGGTGCAAACATTTTTGTACTTGGACCCAAGAGGATCATTTTTCAGTTTGTGAAACATCCAGAATTCGTATGAATATTAGCTATTTATACTGCAAAGTGAGAGACGATGCTATGCACAGATGTATTCATGGGTGAGTGAGTGCCACACAGCCAGAATCATAAGTAAGTGTGTGTGTGTGTGTGTGTGTTTGTGTGTGCGCATGCTTGTGTGTGTGTGTGTGTGTGTGTGTGTGTGTGCGGTGTGCGTGTCCGGTGGTTTG
Source organism: Coryphaenoides rupestris (assembly GCA_002895965.2). Lineage (NCBI taxonomy): Eukaryota > Metazoa > Chordata > Actinopteri > Gadiformes > Macrouridae > Coryphaenoides > Coryphaenoides rupestris. The sequence continues at coordinate 13,147 of PIJE02000740.1, forward strand.
GGCCCACATCCAGACAGCTGCTGAGGTTGGGGGGGTTCTTTGGCTGGCAGTGCAGACACACCGGCCCCCCCCTGCCTTTTCACTAATGCTTCATACACACACACACACACACACACACACACACACACACTACTCTCACTAGTCCCCCCGGTACAAGCAGAGTGATAGATATTTGTTCCCATAGCACCATGAGCAGCCAGTTTCCATTCAATAACCCCGTAGGCGTCATGCAAAGCAGCACAGAACAGTGTACATGATGTACTGGTCCGGTTCTACCAACAGCTAGATGGCATTCAGGAGCAGCTGGCGTGGTCACACACTGTGGCCCAGACAGGGATCTCGATTAAGTCATTAGATTGTACTTGCAGAGGAAAGTGAAAGTGAGTCTGGGAAATTAGCAGCACAGTTGACATTAGATTGCCATTGGTGTGAATCAGGGGTGTAATCAGGTGGTCCAAACCGTCCCTGGAAGTAGGGATCCCCCGAATCTGCGTTCCTTCTACAGATCTCTTCCTCGTTCCTTCTCCAGATCTCTTCCTCGTTCCTTCTCCAGATCTCTTCCTCGTTCCTTCTCCAGATCTCTTCCTTGTTCCTTCTCCAGATCTCTTCCTTGCTGTTAGTTCGGGGAGTTGTTTCTTGCCCTTAGGAGGGCTAGGTATAGGGGGGTGTCATAATCACATGGCCCCATAATAATCTGGCCTGTAAAGCCCTTTGAGACTGTGACTGTGATTAAGGGCTTTTTTACATTGCACATTAAAATAAATCAAAAGTCAAATCAATGTGTAGCCATAATCCTGCAGTTAACTTAAACACCATCAGCTTATTTAATTTGGTACCAGTTAATTACCAGCTCTAATCAATCCTCAGTACACCATATTGTTTGAGTGACAGTCAGAGCTCCTTGGTCGTCTGGTGAAATCAATTCAGGGTTGATTTCAGCAGCGTACCGCCGTCTGCGCTGGACGACAGCTCTAGCGCTCCTGGGGGTAGATCTCGCTTTGGCCTTGGATTCTTCTTCCGTTCTTTCTCGTTCATCAAGCGATGGAAACCAAGGGTTCGGAATTTTAATCCCTTTCCAATTTACAGACTAAATGTTAAAGCAATGCATCACTGCATCTCAGTATTAGACAGAGCTTTATGGGAACTGGTTGGTGGTCTGCGTGCCACCAGTGCAGTGTACTATGCGCACTTAACGAGACATTCCTTGATTTGCTTTCTCAATGGGGAATTGCCACAGGTGTTTCCATACAATAGTCCAGATATAGGTCCGGTCTGCCAACACAAACACAATCATCCTATGGTTATTAAGCCGATAATTATTCACAGACGGCGAACCATGAGGGAGTGGAGCGTAATCATCCGCTGGTATTGTGAGTGGCTCATTACACTACTTGGTCACCCTTGATTCTCGTGGCTGGCATGATTGAGGACGCTGACCTTTTGCGGTAGACTACGAGTTTACGTCTGCACAGCGACCATCCAATCACCTCAAGGAAAAGGGGGCTTTGTCTATTCGGTAAAGGAAAACCCATTACATATGTTTGCCCGTATGGTCGTTTCCCCCCCCGCCCCCCCCGACACACACACACACACACACACACACCCTCATAGATCAGGATTTTTTTTTTTATTTGCACTACCCTTTTGTCAGTGCGGGAACATACATTTCAGCTGCCGAGACCTATTCACTTTAATCTGTTTTTGATAGAGAACAAGACCTCGCCCTTTTGTATCAACATTTATGAGCTAATGTAATTGCGGCGGGGGGGGAGGGGCGATCTAGAAGGTTTTATTTAAGCTTAATATAGCTGCGACGTTTGCATATTAAATAAAGAATGATATTCAATTTCTTTGTGCTTATAATTCAATTTCCTCCACATGTCTTTTGGCTTTACATATATGCAAGGGATTTTAAAGGAGATACAATATTAACTCGTCATCTTTAGCGGTGGGTTTCATCCAGAAAAATACCCTACAGCATTTTTATAACTAGTGGAAAATCATCTCCCAGTTGAACAGTATGCACCGGCAATGCTTTCAGTACACTTAAGCCTTTTTGAGCGTTACATCTGCCCCATGAGAGGAACTAGTGGGCACTCGGGTTGGCTTGCCGTGACAGGATGGACCTCAGCCGGGTTGATATGGGATAGCTGATGTTGGGATGTCCTACATGTGTCAAGACAAACACACACACACCCACAGGAAGGAGGTCAGGCCATTTATAGCACTGGAGGGATTGTCCTCCGCATGCTGCGCCTGCCTGCTACGCTTTTTTTCAATAGAAATTCACCGCAGTGGAATATGTTCCACCTCCTGCAGCAGGAACCTGTTGAATACTTAATGCATGATCTTTCTATAGCGTTATCAAAGGGGACCCTTTCGGAAAGGTGGGAAAACTCCCCTGGACACCAACTGCGAAAACGTGTAAAAATAGCACATTTTTGCATCGCGGGGTTAAACGCTTGTTGACGTTCGGGTGACCCGCTGCGTGCACTTTCCCGCCTCTGATTACACTCGGGCGTTTAAATAAAAAATGACCGTCGGAGTGACACGGCGAGAGGCGCATGTACAGCCGTGAGTCACCGTCGCCCGGCGAGGAACAACAGGACTCTGAGCAGTCGGCGTGCACAAAACAAGCAGCAGATGGTCTTGTCAACAGATAATTGGCTTTTTATGACAGAAGGGGAAAATGACCGTCACTTCGCTCGGGCCGACTGGACGCTTGTGATTTCGGACTCCCTCGGTTCTGATTCCCGATCGCTCCAGCCAGGCTCCAGAATGCTATTTACCCTCTCCCAGGAATGTCGCACCCGGGGCCCTGGATGAATGGGCGCCTAGGCGGTTGCTTGCCTGCCGGTAGTGTCAGTAAACCATTAATCTAAACCACAGTGTGTGGAATCGCTGGGAGGAATGAATGGGGACACTACACTACACTGCCCTCCGCAAGTATAGCTGTTATTGTCTGTGGCACATGTGTACGGTGTTGGTGTAGAGGTCAGTGTTAGCAGGTAGGCTTGCTTGGCACGCCCGGGGGGTATGATTATGGTTTCTCTCCTGGTTAGCCGAGGTGGAGCTGGAAAGCGTTGGACAAACACAAGAACGGGTAGTTAAGTAGGATAGAGGAGGCCTACCGGGCCAGCTGAGGCCAGCTAAATGTGGGGTTATGAAACCTAAAATGGGGATGTGGTTGCCGGCACTAACTGCAAAGAATACCGTCTCTCTCTTTCTCCACTCTGCGTCCTGCTCTTCCCCTCCGGGTAGTGGTGGGGACTTTAAGTGCATTTAATTCCTCTCTGTCGTATAATTGACAAATAAGGAAGCAGCACGACAGATTCACAGTGGGAAATGGACAGAAAGGAAAAGGTACAAATTGTACGCGCGTGTTTTGTTCATCATCTCAAATCGATCCAAAACGAAGAAGGAAAATGTGTTGTAGGCGGCGCTCTATCCGCAGACCTTACTGATGTGTGTGTCCCTGTGTGTCTGGATGTTTGTTTTAATCATGCGACCGGTGTTTGGATGCATGTGTTTGTGCGCGTTGAGCTGCAAAATGGATGGCAGCACTCAGGGCCTGGGAAGAACCCCCTCTAACACATTTGTGAAAGTGAAAATGGTTGAGTGGTGTGTGTGTGTGTGTGTGTGTGTGTGTGTGTGTCGAGCGCGTGGGGCTTCTCCGTGCACAAGACACGCGTTCTCGCCCGGGACTTCCTGTGTTCATCATAAACAATAGCGGTCTGCGCTGCGACCCGGCGCCCACCAGATAGCATCCTGCTAACGTGGTTAGCCTTCGGCGGCTCCCTCTCGTGAACGCGGGCTAATTCGATAGCCGTGGATGCTATCGAGGGGAGAGTAGCGCAGGGACGGGACGGGGGGCCTTAATCCGATTGGCCCCGTTGCATTGCTGTACACAACATCCGTCATCCGCTTGTGATGGGATGCATGGCCTGGCGTCTGGCCACGTGCAGGCAGCTCCAAGTGAATTTCCTTCCGTGTCGGTTAGCTTAATGTCACCAAATGGTTTTGGTGAATGTAGGTGTACTGCGTAGGTTGCTACAACCCACATTTTCGGTGTGTGTACGATGGGGATTTAGATGTTCTCATTTTGTCTGCTACTAACCTGCTGAAATGAGATGCAAAGTAGTAATTGTATACGAGTAACAGTTGAGGAATCCTTTGAATGCAGCGTGCAGCATCATAGTACAGTGTAATCCGCTTATAGTGATCACGGATATAGTGATCAACTGCTTATATGGATCAAAAAGCCTGGGACAGAATGGTTCCTATACAAACACTGTTTAAATAATTTTCTTATAGCGATCAAGCAGTCCGCTTATAGTGATCATTTTGGGTCCTTTTATACATAACATATGTGGGAGAAATTTATAAATTACGGTAATTTATAGTGGCTCGCGCGTGCAAGTATTTGCACTAACTGTCGGCTTATTCGGCACAATATACAGCTTTAAATTATAGCCTAATTATATGTGGAACTACTGTAAGTTATACAGTACAGTTTTTTCATATACAGTAGCCTACTGTCGTGTATTTGATTTATAGCTACACAGTGCAATGCTGTAATTTAATTTGCTGTTTGAATCACGTTTCAAACAGCTGTACTGTAACGTTAATGTACGTACTGTACAGTATTTTTCAGTTAACTTCCTGTAATAAAATCCAGTAAATAGCAAAGCTGTCCGTTTCATTACTTTATACAAGTATTAATGTATTATATATACAAATGTCAATTGGATGGTAATCTGCATAAAAAATAAAGAAAATTAGAAAATTTCGGTTATAGTAATCAACCGCTTATAGTGATCAATTTGACCCGGACAAACGTGATCACTATAAGCGGATTACACTGTAATAGTTTTGACATTGAATATTTCAGGTGTGCAACACTCGACAAACCCCGTATGAACCTCGCGCAAGGGCTTGTGATGAGTTCACTCCATCTTTGCGCACAGTTCATGCACAGCGACAATTGGTTTGATTTTAAGTGTGTATTCATCACTTTATCACTTGAAGTGGCCATTTTTATGCACATGAATGAAACACTCACAACTGGTTTGCGTTTCCTTCTTGCCTATGGGGTTGAGACATTCCCGGCTCCCCGTAGCCATGTGTGGAGGGGTGTCCCTGAGCATGACACCTGACCTGACCCTAACTGCTCCTGAAGAGCTGGCCGTTGCCTTGCATGGTTGACCCCGCTGTCGGTGTACAAATGTGTTATTGTGTGAGGCAATAACTGTGAGGCGCTTTGGTCTGGGAAGCGCTATATAGGCTTAAGTGCTGTCCATTTACCATTTTCCCCTCTACCTGAATTCAGCGGCTAATCATTGGGTGCCATGGCTCCTGGGTGGTGTGAGATGACCCTTGACCTGTTGACATTTAACCTGAATTGATGTGCAGCATGGACTGAAACTTGTGATTCTGTGTGCAGGTCATGCATTGTTCTTGTCACTGGCCAAAGGCATTCAGCCCTTTCACAAAGACTCCCATAAAAGCAGGATGATTTACTGCGTGAGCAGCCTGTTTACTCTCTCTGTGAAAAGGCATTAACGAGGGTGTTGGTTTGCTTAAAGTCTGGTCCAAACAGCGTGGTGTAGGCTTATACCAACACATATCCTATCCCCCAGTAGTAGATCAAAAATAAGTTGGGACCAGTGGTGCTTCCAATGTGACGTTCAACCAACCATCAACCGTTGATCAGTGGAAGTTTATTTTCCTCAATGGGAGCCAGACTTGTACACACAGGCTGATTTTAGCCGGGCATCTAGGCCTACTCCAAACCGCAAAAACCTATTTGTTTTGAAATGTGAGCACGTCCTTAGTCATACGTATGAGTGGACAAGTACAACACGAGTACAACAAAATCTAAATGATAGCAGTTGGAGTGAGTCACATCCTGCAAGTGCTTTAAACAAAGTCAGTGCAACACGATTGCAATACATTGTTCGTCAGAAAAGATTACATTTCCATTTAAATGTCGGGTATTTGACGCTTCTATCCAAATCGACTTACAAAGAAAGAGACGCTGTGGTACATAAAGATAAGAATAGACCAGGTTTCACACATTCATTCAACGACTTTCATAATTGCTAGGTTGCCTGCATAATAGCCGGGATAAGAGCAGGAGCATCGCCACTTCTCAATTCCAATAAACACCTTGAATCTTCAATCTTCAATCTAGTACAATATATTATATATTGTGCTATATATATTGTATATTTTCTCTCTCTCTCTCTCTCGCTCTCATTCATTCATATATATAAATATTCTGAGACCTTGGCAGAACAGAAATGTCCCCCCCCCCCCCCCCCCCCCCCCATGAATCACATTACATCACAACACGCAATTAGTTTTTTCATGGTTGACAATAAGACGTCGTACGCCAGAGGAGGACAAAAGCCCCCCCCCCTTCCCCTCTTCCAGACTTTGACAGCTCGCGACGGGCAGACTGATGTTAATGTTTCCTTTTTCTTTAAGTGTGAACACTTTCCTTTCCCCGAGTCGGTGACGCCGGTTAGCAAGGCCACCGCTGCGTGCTTCCCTCTCTCGCGCGGCCGCCGGAGGAAGGCCTGCCAGTAGACAATGGCGTTGTGGGATTCTAGCGGCCCATTCATCAGAGCGCGCCGCTAAGAGACTGGCGCTCTATTGAAAGCAAAACCCTCTCAGACTGTACCGGGGAGCGTCTGGGGCCACAGATCTGTTCGCCATGGCAACTTTAGAATTGGAGGATGAAAAGAGTTGTCAGGCCTCGGACTGTAATAAAAGCCGAGTGTCTGGTAAACAAGTCCTCGTCTATGGCCGCGTGGAGCGCTCCAGAAGCCAGACGTCTTGGTTTCCTCAGTGCCTAGGAATTCGTCTCCTTTGAGATTGATACGACCGAGGTTTGGGAATAGTGTTGTAACTTAATGGCTACGCCGGATGGACTAGCTGCGTACATTTTAGACGGCCCAAAATTTTTTATTTTACATTCACATTTTAAAAGCGTAATGGGAGCAAGCTGATCTTCATAGCAGGTGTCTCCACAGTAAACCGTCGAATGTGGAAAAAGCAAAAAAACGCAGATGGTGTCTGTTTTTCGGGGTGTCGCTTAAATCAAGGCCCCCGAGTAGCGAGAAGAGAGCGGTGGCTTGGAGAGGAGACGCAAACCTGCTGCACTGCCGCGATAAGAAGCACTTCCCTTGTGGCGCGGCGGCGATAGCGCTAACGCCCCCCCCCCCCTCTCGTTTGCTCTCACAGTCCGACACCGTCTTGACCCCCCCCCCCCCCTAGTAGTCTCGCGGTACCTGCAGGGTGTCCCCCTCCCTGGCCGTGATCTAGTGGTTTTTCTCCTTCTCGCTTCCTTCCACTTTCCGTGACGTCCGCTGCAGACACGTCGCGGGGGCCCACGGCGGAGCATGAGAAGTCGCGTTTGTGCCGTCTTGTCTGTGGGCGTGGTGAGATACAGTCGCGGTGTGCAGTGTGGCCGGGGCCTTGCAGAGTTTAATCACCCCCCCGCCCCGCCCTCCCCCCCCCCCCTTCCTCCCTTCAGTGCAAACGGTAAGCGAGAGTCTAGCGAGGGGTGAGATTCTCACGGCTGATTGGCTGTGACAATCCCGGTTCTATCGCGATTATTTCTTGTAGCATCATCATTGTTGCTATAGTGTTGAATTATCGGCTCAGGGGGTTTTCTTAGTTTTCTGTAGAAACTGATAGCAGCAAACTTCCTGTCGCAAAGTGTGTGTGTGTGTGTGTGTGTGTGCGTGCGCGTGCGTGCGTGCGTGCGTGGGGTTGTGTGTGTGTCAAGTGAATACACATTGACAATGCTGGCGATATGACAGACGTATATAAAACCGGCCTCATTTTAAAACGACAGGAACAGGAAGTTACTTTATTCTACGATTTGATAACCTGTGAAAAGGGTCCAGTTGTTTTCCTGTTGTCGAGCCCCGTTCCTTCCCCTTCGGCAGGTCGCGACTCTGACCCATCCCCTGTCTGGTCTGTGGCTCTGCTTTCCGCCTGTTGCTTTCTAGCTAATGGCAACCGGTGACAAAGCGCCGTTGAATCTAGCCTCTGCAAATCTGCTTTCCACGGTGGGTCTGTGACGTCATATCGTCTGCTAGGTGTGTGTGTGTGTGTGTGTGTGTGTATATGTGTGTGTACATTGTCTAAGGTGAAGTACTATCTCCATCGAGTCTTCCTCCGCCATTAATCCATTGACCTCTCAAATTGTGCAGTGTTATATGGCGCATGGCAGCATCTGTTGCCGTTGCTATGGAAGGGACCAACAGAGCAAATACTGCCCATACTCCAGATCAACCGTATCAGTGGCTGGAGAGCAAATGAGGTTTCTATTGACAGCAGCGAGGAGAGAAGTTGCCTTTGTTTTTCCTTCAGCCCTGCCGTCTTCTCCGCCTCTCATCGACACAGCAGTCGGTTTCCACACCGAATATCCACATCGGAACGTGGGTTCTTTCCTACTTATTGTATTGGGTTCTTCAGACGGCATGCTGGCCAATAATTACTTGGCACGAGCGCCGTTTGACTTTCTACGTAAAAGAAATAATAATTATAGAAGAGGAAAAACCACTTCTTAAGGCATTGGTTTGTTATTTATTTGTAGACCTTGCCAGTGGTTTCTAAACTTCGAGTGACATGAGAGGAGGGAGGGTGTGTTCACAATGAAAAGTGAGTCGGCAATCGTGCAGCCATTAGTTTTGATTGCAGTGCCGCCCTTCTGTCGGGTCATTGTGCGCAGGGTTTGTTCACCCTGTGGCTCATTATCGGTGCAAAGCGGCGCACGGTATTGATTTGAGAACCCAAGGATCAGGATCACGAATCATCAACACGACGTGAAAACGTTGACGGTAAAAGGCTCAGTCTCTCCGTTGTCTACCGGGGGGAGGAACAAACGCTGGACTGACATACAGATGTTGTGTTCTGTTGGTGATAGAAATGTGAGTAAAAAAACTAAAGTCTACTCTAAAGAGCTGCTGCCATCTATACTCAACAACAGCAGTACTTGACGGCGCAGTACGATCCAGATGTTGAGCGTGTTTTTCCTCCAAAGCTACATTTAGTGGCTCGGAAGCGGTTTTCCAGAAGTGATCAAGGGCGAGAACCACAGAGCAGCTTGTGGAGTTCCGTATGACCTTAGCTCGCAGAGACCATGGCTCCCGGTCAGGTCCCCGGTCATATTTGGTCATCTAAGAAGCACGTTACACTAGTTGGGCTAATGGAGGCATGTTTAGATTCTGGAGACCGCGAGTCGTTGGGGAAAGTGATGAATTTATGACTTGGTAAGCTAAGTTTGGATTCATGTCTCCCAAAGCGATGCCCTTACCGATACCACACGTACTCTCTAAGTCACCGATGATGACATGCTAACTTCCTCTGACTGGCCACAGCTGGTGGTGGGATGACATGTCATTATGCTTCATAGGAAGTACCTGAATGATGACATCACAAATACGATGCAGACGACTGAATTAAGTGTTTCATAGTTCGAAGAAAATGTGTGGGTTTGTGTGTGTGTCAAACTTAACATGACATCACCGTTAACAACATTGTCTCTGTTTCTTTCTCCCCGTTCCCTCCTCCCTCTCCCTCGCAGTCTCTCCTATTGTCTGCCGTGTGGAACACCAGTGGGACCCCACAGGGTCAGCCTGGCCGGCCCTCATCACACCCTGAATGATCCCCCTCCCCCGGCCGCCTCCCAAGAGTTCAGTCCTTCCCAGATTCTTTCCTCCTCCTCCTCCTCCTCGTCTCCGAACCGTCCTCTCCTCCCATCCAGCGCTGTCCGGTCTCAGGCGTATAACTGAGAGCGGTAGCCTGCCAACAATGAGCCACCGCCACCGCCTGCCAATAACAAACAGTGGACAGTAAGACAGCGAGAGAGAGACACAGAGACAGAGACAGAGAGAGAGAGGAGACACAGGAATACCCAGAAAAGAGGGGAAACAGGAGGAGAAGGGCGGAAATACAACACGGCCTTAACGGAAGATTATTTGCAGAGAACGGAACAGAAGTGGCGGGGTTTCCTCAAGAGGGCCATGAGCTAGCAAACGACCACCACCACCACCACCACCACCACCACCATCACACCTGTGGAACTGTGGAAACCTCGTGTTATTGACTCACAGGGCGGCTGTTTTTTCTCTCTTCCATTTCCGACATTGTGCCTTCTGCTATGCCCGCCTGCTATGTGTGAGGCGCAGCGGCGGCCATGCCAGTCAAGGGGAAGTACCTGTTGAACGACCGGGAGCTGAAGGATGAGACGCTGTACCGCAAGTTCTCGTGCATCAGCCAGTACCAGCCGCTGGCCCTGCTGCTGGGCCTCTCCATGCTCTCCTGCGCCATCCTGCTCATCCTCTTCTTCTCCCTGCGGCTGGTGAGTCAGACTCGCACTCGCACTTCATACATGAAAAAAAAAAAAAACCTCGACCCTGGCCTGACTCGCTCTCCCAATATCGCTCCTCCATGCGATATCCGGGGCGTTGTTGATGCGGGAAATTCATACAAACCCGTAGTAAAGCTATTATGTTCCAAAGTGCGGCGTGGATCGATTTTGATTCATTTTACTTGCTTCAAGTCAAACACAAATTGACGTTTTGATTGAACATGAATCCGGTTTCACGAAAAATGGGAGCATTTTCCTCTTTGAAGAAATCTGAGTTCACAAAGGGAATTACATAATATATTTATATACTGCATGGCATGTGTACGGTGTTGACTTCAATGGAAATGAGACTAGTCAGTGAGACACGTTGTGGAGCTCACGCCGATGCCAGTGTTTGCCTGAGACAAACACATCCACACGCAACACACAGCCCCGAGCGTCTAAATATAGCACCGATCATAATTAGATAGAGCCATGAATTGCCGTCCCATCACAGGTGAGTGTCGAAAGACAGCTTTGAGATAGCGGGGGGATTAACACATGAAAAACACACAATCACAACCTCAGGTCCTTCCATCTGATTAGGAGGTGAAAGACACTGAAGACAACTCTCGTTAAACTTTCGGGTTTAAGGTTGAATTGATTGTTTTGCTTTGCTTCCACAGCCAGCATTCCTGGGTGTTTGGGAGGTCGTAGTTCATAAGGATAAGGCCAGCTTTAAGGTCTCGCCGTTGCCCTTTGACCTCTGGAAATCAAAATGTCAACTGTTAATGCCTAGTTTCTCTTCCCTGTTCCTGTCACTCTCCGCTGTCGTAACAGTTGGACCCATGTTGCTGTGGTTGAGGGAAGTAAGAAGCGTATTATCCACAGTGTAACTTCTGCGTAGTCCTGTTCGAGGTTTTGTTAGGCCTAATGATCTGATGATATTTAATCTGATTTGATTTAATTTAATAATATTGTAACACAGCAGAGTAGATCAGAATTAGTAGTGGTTGTTGTTTTTCTCTTGACATCGTCATTATTCAGGGTTTAAAAGTAAAAGTTATATATAGTAATGATTGATCAAGAGTTTATGAATCGACTACGACAGAACAGGAATCCAACAGGAAGGACAGGACACTTAAATCAGCGATTGATTCCACTTTTAAAGTTTGTCTAGTACTGGGGGGCAGCACAGAGAACACCATGTGTATATGCAGATTATATTACAGTCCTTTCCTGGAAACCCAGCTCTCTATCTCTGTCTCTTCCTGTCTGTCTCCCTGCCTCTCGGGATGTTGGGATGGGAGGGTGTGTGTGAAAACCTGCTGCTGCAGCTGTGTGTGTGTGTGTGTGTGTGTGTGTGTGTGTGTGTGTGTGTGTGTGTGTGTGTGTGTGTGTGTGTGTGTGTGTGTGTGTGTGTGTGTGTGTGTGTGTGTGTGTGTGTGTGTGTGTGTGTGTGTGTGTGTGTGTGTGTGTGGTGCCGGA
>PIJE02000740.1:30000-212500 GCA_002895965.2 Coryphaenoides rupestris
GAAATGGAACGGAGTGAGATGTAAGCGCGGATAATTAAAAACATATATCTATTTCATAGCTTTTTTAAATGTGTACAACGTTTAATTAGGATTAGAACTAACATTAGTTTCTGATTGTTATTGTCTCAACCCAGGGAGCTCAGAATGCACTGATTCTTACTTATAGTACCTTTTAAAGGTCAATTTGTTTTCATTGAACATTTTGATTAATAGATTTTTCAAGTTTATATGCACACAATACAATCACAAGAATACCTCCCTGCCCCTCATGCTTAAACGTACATTTTTGGAAACATTTTACAGATATACATATTTTGTTAAAATCCACTGCCATCCAATGTTCCAGCCTGTGTATGCGAGGCGCGGCCTGGTATGACCAATACAGTTGACAACGGTTCAAGCTTTCCGCCCAAGTGTTTACACACATCAGCAAAAAATTCCCTCACAGAATAGCGGTGTTAAGGCAAGCAGTGTAAGTTCCCCTATTATTCATCACACAAGCCAGCGAAGCCTTTTCCAAGTTAAAAAAAGAACTGCCAAAATTATCATTAGGCCTTGTTATGTCTAAAGCGTCCTCGGTGCAGCAAAATAGACGTCAATTTCAACACGGTTTGGAGGTTAATAAACAGGAAAAAATACAGGAGTCATTTTGTATTTATTCACAGAATACAGTGGAATGTAATCCTTGTGGTGACGAAGCTGCTTTCGCGAAGACTGTTGCTGATATGCGCAAAATCTTTGTCTTTTGTTATTGGACGCTGTAAACAACATAGCCGCCATACTTACAAAGTGTTTTAACATGAATATACTTGGACAGCCCTACCACTGTTATGATGGCCACATTTGACAGGTAAATAGACAAAATACAGTTTGACAGGAAATACTATTTGTGTGAATGGTCCTGGTTACAGCTGCTGTTTGTATGTGTAGTGCAGTGACACCCACACGTTGATAAGAAACTACGTGTAATGTTATTGCTGGTGTGTCCATATCCATAGCAGCACCCAACACTTATAACGCCTTGCTTACAGTATGTGACCGTTTTCTTTCCTTCCGGCTCTATTTATCGATTTTATTCACGTCCAATACGATGATTCATCTGTGATGGGGTCATTCCAGAGCTAACGTGGTGAAAGTAAACAGTGAAGGCATTTTTTGTTCCACTCGTAGCTTTCTTGCGCGGAGTTATAGGCTTGGCTTTTTAGTTAGCGAGATGTTAACTTTTAAGCCCTATTCTAACCTTCCACGGGAAGTCATGAAAAGAAGCCCATTTATCTTTGGCACAAACGTATTTGATCGTAATGTGTGCCAATTTCTTTAGTCCAGTCATGTTTTTGTTTTGACCCTTCGGACATTTAAAAAAAAAGAAAAGAAAAGAAAAGAAAACCCACGGAGGAGCCTGGTCTGTTGCCTAGCATCTCAGAAAGAAAGGAATGATGTCATTGGTAACCTTTTTAAAGCTTTTGTTGTGTTTTTATTGTGCATCAACGCTGAAAAATGGTCGTTAAGAGCACAGGGTTGGCCAGAGTGCACACAAGACACGCATACTGGGGGCTGGAGGGAAAGGACTCCACTCCTCAGGGAGACAAACTCGGACTACCGGCCAAACTTTTCCCACATTTGTATAATTGGGAATACAGAAAAATAACTGGTTCTCAGCAGGATCCTGGGTCCTCTGGCCTGGTCTAGCCTTTGTGGTCGTTTTGTGGTTCAATGAGAAATCAGAATCATTTAAACTTTTCCTACTTGAGCAGGCGCACGCACACGCACACACACACACACACACACACACACACATTGTTGGATGTACTGGTTTTTGTATCTTAAAGAATGTGGCGTGTTTGTTCTATTGGGCCTATATCTATATTTACTTTGCTATGTAGTCCACTGTAAAGAATGGATTATGTTAAAAGCATTTTCTAGATAACTTCAAATGTTCTTGGCTTGGCACACAGTCACATGGTCTACCGTCAATGCTCCTCCCATCTCTGCTTTTTATTTATTTAGTAATGGGGTTGAATGTTGAATGATCTCTCAAGAATTGAGTTCACTGGATTCAGCCAATTGCAGATGGCACAGCTGGTTTTAGTGGAAAGTTGCATGTTTCATGTGCGACAATAGAACAAAATACCAGCATATTAATCCACTTCAAGGCTCTCAACGAGCATTGGGTGCACTTAGCTGGTATGTGTTCAGGTGTGTTGCCTTTTTTTTTTTAATTAATACAATCTCCCACCTGGCAACTTAAAAAAAAAGCTGACCATTACCTACATAGCTGGATTGAAGGCAGCATGTCATTTCTGTAGCGATGTCAGTGCTACAAGGCCACATCGTGTGGCTTTGTTCGGGGCTTCTCCAAGGACACAGGCAGGTAGTGGTGATATAAAGCCTGGTTTATTGCATGATTGGTTCAATTAAATGAACAGAGAAGATGGTACCCATGCTAGCATGCTAGCGCTTCCTCGAGTGTGTGTGTGTTGATGGCTGACTTAACCTGTGGTGCACTGATTAGCCAATGCACCATAGGCATACAGCGCAGCCCCCCCCCCCCCCCCCCAGACTCTACCTGGGTCAGGTGAGGCCAATTACGCCAGCCAGCCACCAAACACACACACTCCCACAATTTCATTATCAGGCTGCATGCATTTCATTATCAGCCAAGCCATTCAGTCAAGGGAGCAGTACAGGTATAGAAGGGCAGTTACGTAATGGGCAAGCGGTAATCGCTCTCACGGTCATCTGGCGGGATGAGGGATTTAAAAGGGCCTTGACAGCCGATCGATAAGGTCATGACCCTGCTGAGGACAATTCCTCCCCAGGTCTCTCCTCTGGCAGCATCAGCATGACCCCACGAAGGGAAACAGCCCATGCATGTTTCCTCGCAGCCTTTCAATTGTCGTCCTCCAGCCAATAAGTCTGGAACCGTGCCGGTGTATTTTTAACCTTTTTCTAATGGAGGATTGTGTGAGGGGTGTACGGTTTTAATGTTATCCTGCCCTCACAAAGAAAATTGCTAGGCGTCGGTATCCCACCCTTGTGAAAATAAGGTTAGCCAATGACTGTACTTTGTGCTATTTATAGTACTGTTATTACTGCACTCGGGAGGGATTTTAAGGTAGCGCGCCGCGGAGCATTCCCTGCCTCTCTCTCATGTGTTACCTGTGAGTTCTGTTCACTAAAACGTCCCTGATAGGGGATCTCTTTTTGTCCGTCTCACAAAAGACAAAACGTGCCCCAGACTTCAGCTTGAAGTGGAGTAGTCTCTTTTGGAGGGACAGTTTTAATACCGCCGGCACCCACTGATAAAACATCAGCTAAAATCAGTTGTCCTAATTGGATGTTGCACAACACGCCGGTCTGTAATTTAACTCCAACATCCGTCTCCGTCATGATGACCAGAACAAGGACAGGAGAGCTTGGTTAGGTTGCGTGATGATGTCTTGATTGACAACACCATCATGCACCATCAGTACGAAGGGGTCAATGGTCAACGTCACCGTTCTCTCTCACAGTGATTGCACATAATCACACCTGTTTGTGTGTGTGTGTGTGTGTGTGTGTCTGTGTCTGTGTCTGTGTGTGTGTGTGTGACCAGGAGAGCCTGCTCCTCTCCGTGCTGCCAGTCTACATCTCCATGAAGATGAAGCTGGCCATCATGGAGCGACTGCAGGAGTGCAAGGACAAGGAGGAGCAACAGCGGCTGGTTAAGGACAACAACTTCCACAGCCTCTACGTTAAGCGGCATGAGAACGTGAGGTAAGACCCCTGAGGCCCTCTGAGGCCCCCTAAGTCTTGCTGAGGTCCACTGATGCCCCCAGAGGCCTGCTGAGGCCCCCTGAGTCACTCTAGGCCCCTAGAGGCCGGTCTGGGAGGCTTGGCCCCCCCAATTGCTAATCCGCTCCCACGGCCGGCGCTGCCGTCACAGATTTTGATCTCCAATCTGCATCTGCTGTTGATGTTCAAGTTGCTGTCGTTCTGTAAACATTGACCTTACTTTTTTTCTTTTGGAGGATGAAAAATACGCAGATGAACGTATCTTGTGTACGCCGTCATGGGTTTTTGCGGTGGTATTGTTTTACAAACATTGATGCGGATCCAAACTGTAAACAGCGGAGTGAAGAGGTGTATTTTCCTTGTATGTTGAGACTAAATTCAACATTTAGAAAATGTTTTGCTTTTTATGCCCTTTTAACGTTATTGGCTTGCAAAATTTAAACAAGCCTAAATAACGAATATGAAAATCCAACACATTAATGATGTGTTGTTCCTCCCCTCCTATGTTGTCTCATGGTTTCATTTCACTAGACTTTCTCTGGTTTCATTTCACTGCACTTTGTCTCTGGTTTCATTTCACTGCACATTGTCTCTGGTTTCATTTCACTGCACTTTGTCTGTGGTTTCATTTCACTGCACTTTGTCTCTGGTTTCATTTCACTGCACTTTGTCTGGTTTCATTTCACTGCACTTTGTCTCTGGTTTCATTTCACTGCACTTTGTCTGGTTTCATTTCACTGCACTTTGTCTGTGGTTTCATTTCACTGCACTTTGTCTCTGGTTTCATTTCACTGCACTTTGTCTGGTTTCATTTCACTGCACTTTGTCTCTGGTTTCATTTCACTGCACTTTGTCTCTGGTTTCATTTCACTGGACTTCACTGGATGCTTTAGTTGTTCTATTTCAAAATCAATCATGACTGTTCTTCATACACGTTTCATTTGATGTTTCACTTTTGAACATTGAACATTGTCTGCTTATATTCCATCACGTCAACACATGTAGAAATCAAACGTGGACCCATGATTTCTCATGGACAGAGCCAGGGATTATGAAATGATTTATTTTGTACGAAGCCCTGACCCAGTTGAAGTTTGGGTGAGTGTTTTATTCATTTAGGGAGTGCTGACAGACACTAGATTAAGTGACTGAACCGTACTGAACACTGAAGAGTAGCAGGTGGTTCGGCGCCGGGGGAATGTTATCATGAGAACAAGCAGACAGGCACCTTGTCTACAGATGGCTCGCCCAGCCCCGTCTTCACTCACAAATCATTAGTTCCTTCTTTTCGATGTCTCAATCGTTTTTTTGAAAAATCCAAACATCTTTTCTCCTTTATTGACGCGCTGCCCTGCGCATGTTCGACTTTGTGTTCCATTAAGTCCTCCGTACGTACCTGTTGATTGACAGACTGCGTGCCCGTGCGTAAGCCGCCTATAATTACGCCGGCCGACCCCCCCGTCATTAGCTCTGTTGTGTGTCTGAGGTGCGCAGGTTGGCCTTTGTCAGCCAGTCAGAGGGAGCGGGTGGCTGGGTCAGGTGTCGTCGGTGTAGCCGGTGTGTTCGGATCACTGCCAACTTTAATTAGGATGTGCTGGGATGCAGCTGTGGACCCCCTCCGCAAACCCTCGGCAGCGCCAATGATAGGTGTGACGACGGGCAGCTTGACTGGAGACCGGCGGTGACGGTTGTAAACGCCAGTCTGCTGATGTGTCGAGCGTAATCTCCGGTGAACCAAAAAAAGACCTGGTGGTTAGTGAGTCGCCCACCACCACCTGAAAGGTTCCGGGCTTTGAATACCTGGTAGTAATGCAGTCAGTGCAATAGTGCATCCATAGTTCTCCTTGTTTAATGTCTAATACTAAAGACTAGTGGTGGGACTCAATTAAAAAAATTCATGTAATTAATTAGAGGCTTTGTAATTAATTAATCGCAATTTAATCGCATATCAATATTTGACACGAGAAGCAACATTTTGGTATACGAGTGAATCAATGACTAGACATATACATACGTTTAAGCAGCAAAATCCTGTTTATTTTAGCTACACAGATTTCTACCATCTAAAATGGTAACACGCGGTCTCTTCCGGTCCGTCCATATTTGAGCCTCCAATTCGTCCACTGAGAAACGTTCCGTGGTGTTTGGAGTGCAAAAAGTAAAGTGCCATTAAAATGCGTTAATTAGTTTTAACGCGTTATTTTTTTATAATTTTGTAATTAATTAATCGTAATTAACGCGTTAAAGTCCCGGCCCTACTAAAGACATATCGTTTTCTTGCAGAGGGATTAATTACATACATGCAGTTAAAATGTCTAGGTTAGTTAATCCTGTGCAACTATGGAACTTTTCTCCTGCATCTATTTACTGCATGAAAAAATATCTGAACTAGAATAAAACGTGATCATCCACAACAAGAGTTTTTCTCTATAAATCGTTACACTCGTGGTTCTGTGTTATTCTGGTCTGCTTTCACCTGTATTGATGTGACCTGGATTCTGACTTGACTCACTTGTGTGAGGGTTTTGCAGTGAACCAGTTATGAACATAGGCCATCGAGTGCCCACATTGTTTTCAGTTCTTCACTTCAATGGACCAATTGAGTACGAGTGCGTTGTTGCTGTGAGGACGGCCCGCCAGTTAAAAGGAGGGTTGTCGTGTTCACCCTCTTTAGATGTCTTGCGATACGTGAGACACTGTCAATTCAATGTTTGTTCCCTGAAAAGGTTGGCCGTGTGTCTTTTGACACGCTGCTGAACAATATTAATTTAACTGGAAAAATGTTTAAACAACACAGATATTAGCTAAGCCTTGTGTTTACTTTTGGATCACTTGACTGTTCCTCATGCAATACAATGGGAACAAAAATTGTTTAGTTCAGCGTGGCTGTTGTGTTGGAACAGTCATTGTTAATAACAAAAGGTCAATTGACTGTGTGAGTCTGCTTCCCGTAGTCATGCTTCCATGAATGCATGAAACAAAACTGTATTTTATGTAGTTTATCTGTGTTTCTTGTGTTTTTTTTTGCAGTATCCTCTACGCTGACATTGTTGGCTTCACCCGGCTGGCCAGTGACTGCTCTCCCAAGGAGCTGGTCATCATGCTCAACGAACTGTTCGGAAAGTTTGACCAAATTGCCAAGGTGAGTTAATGATTGGTATTTTTCACGCAGTTAATTGTGAATTGTTCGTATTGTTAAGAATAATTACTTTGCATTGCATCATTGTACCATGCTCCTGCATTGCAAAGACACATTTTGAGGCTTGAATGCAGAAACTTTGATCAATACAAATATAGATTATTGTTTTACATATAATACTACAGTAATTATGTATTTCTAAATCCAAAACCATATAATTAGTTAAGAAAAGTAAATTATTCACGGAAATGCTTTGAGGATTGATTGTAGAAGAAACTCTATATGAGACACACAAGAGACCACGCAGACAATTCATCGTGTTGGTCCAGGTGGAGATACTCCAAATGTTTCTGGACACATCGGTGTCTACTTTCAGTTAGATGCTGTTTAAATACGGTTGGCTTTGATTAGTGATAGTGAGGTTATAATAAGCATGAACGCTTGTAACAAAGGTTATTGACACCGCATTCCTGTCCTGTCCTCCTGGCTGCTCGTAGGAGAACGAGTGCATGAGAATCAAGATCCTGGGAGACTGCTACTACTGTGTGTCCGGGCTTCCCGTCTCTCTGCCCAAGCACGCCAAGAACTGTGTGAAGATGGGCCTGGATATGTGTGAAGCCATCAAGTGAGTGTGTGTGGCCGCCACCACGCCACCACTCTACGGTAGCACAGGGACATTGTTGTGGTTGTTAAATGAACTGGATGAGTAGAAATGCACAAAGACGAAACTCAAAGGAACCCACAGGAACTCGACTCCTTGCGTGACGGGGGTGTGTGTGTGTGTGTGTGTGTGTGTGTGTGTGTGTGTGTGTGTGGTTATATTATGTTATATCCACAGCCTTAATAAGCCCTTTGTGGGATTGGGGGAATAATGAACTCAACTTAGGCTTATTCTGGAAGGCAGACGTCAAGGGAACGGGACGAACAACAGATTGCTTCATGGCCTGATGTCATACCCATTGTGCTGGCAGGCTGGTGCGGGAGGCCACAGGTGTGGATATCAACATGAGAGTGGGCGTGCACTCAGGAAACGTGCTCTGCGGAGTCATTGGCTTGCGCAAGTGGCAGTTTGACGTGTGGTCACATGATGTCACCCTGGCCAATCACATGGAGTCTGGTGGACTGCCAGGGTAAGAGGGGAACGTTGGCATATGCAACATTTGCATGTTGAAAAATGTTACCCACCTATATTATTCATCATGTAATATATTTTATAATATCATATATTGTAAAAAAAATATATTTATAAAATAATGAATGATATTTATAATAAATGTATGTATTTATCTTTGTTCAAGACAAATTACTACAAATCTATTTGAATATGTGTGACTAAATAACAAATTAAACATTTTATTTTACAGATATTATTTTTTAACTGACAGATTAGGCTTTTTATTTAGATTTTATTGGCTGATATTGATGAATTGAGATTCTTCCCTGAGATAAGGGACCAGCACCACACAGTCCTTCATGGACCTGCAGTGAGCAACATCGTTAGTATTGACGTGTGTCCTCCCGTCCCCGTGTGGCCGGTCTTATGTTCTCTGGAGCAGCCGTGTCCACATCACGGAGGCCACCCTGAAGCACCTCAACCGGGCCTACGAGGTGGAGGACGGCAACGGGCAACTGAGGGACGCATACCTGAAGGAGATGAGCGTCCGCACCTACCTGGTCATCGACCCGCGGGTCAGAGTCACATTTATTTGTGTTTTTTAATTTATTTTTTGTTATATAGTCAGACAGCATGTCTTGCTCCTGCTCTTTTTGCTGATATGCCAAAAAAAAAAAAGCTGCTTTTTGCTGTAATTACTGTAAATAGTGTAGATATTCTCATTCTGATCCCCCCAATTTGTGATATTTGTATTGTTCTGTTGCACATTCTGCTGGGCATCAGCACTTTTTCATTTCACTGCACATCCTGTATGTGACAATTTAACTTCTTGAATCTTGAATCTTGATTGTCTTGCTATCTGCTTAAATATCATGAGTTTCTCTGCGGCGTTGACTCTTTATGTGACTATTTTTTGTGTGTCTATCAAACACAACTGTCGTTCTGTCTGGCGAGAGAGAAGGAGTTCTGAAGGGTCTTTGTGGCTCCACAACAGTGTTTTCCTCTGCTTTTCTGCTCAGATTATTTTCTTATCCCATTGTGCTCCACCCACGCTTGAGTGGCTTCGTTCAACTGAAGTGTGTGTGTGTGGGTGTGTGTGTGGGTGTATGGGTGTATGGGTGTATGTGCGTGCATGCGGATGTGTGTCCACGTGCGCAGTCCAAGGACCAGTCCCTGAACAGCCGCCACGTGCTGAAGCACCGCATGAACGACGGCCTGAAGATGCGCGCGTCGGTCCGCATGACGCGCTACCTGGAGTCCTGGGGGGCCGTCAAACCCTTCGCCCACCTGCAGAACCGGGATGGCTTCGCCGCGGACCCCATGGTGAACGGCAAGCCGCGGTGCAAGGTGAGCCGGTCCGGCGGTGGCAGTCGTGTGCTCATAAAGATAGGTCAGGTCAGGTGATGTTGTTAATGAACGAACTGAAAATGATGACCACATACACATTTGCATGAATTGCCTTTTTACAAATGTATAGTAGAGGGACATTTATATATTATTATTATTATTATGTTTTGAATTTTTGCCAGAGAGAATGTAATAATTGAGAATACTAAATATTTTTCAAGAGTGCCCTGGCCAAGGCAGGCAACAGCAGTTAACAACATTAAGTTTAAATGCGGTCAACAACCATTTAATTTTGAACATTGACGATAATGAAGTCCAAGTAACAGCAGCAGAGTTACACTGGCTACCTCTCAGTCCTCTACTGTAGAGTTAAAGACATTCATTGACACGAGGGTCAACGACTACAAAAAAAATCGAAACAAAAAAAGTGACGGGAGCTTATTGTGTGTGAATTTCTGCCCTCTCTTTTTCTAGGATATTCCTTTGCACTCTGCTCCCTGCTCCAAGATCACCGAGAGGTAAGTCCTGGGGGCTCAGGTGTGCAGGGTGGTGGTGGTGGTGGTGGTGGTGGTGGTGGTGGTAGAGGGTGTGCATGTCACTTCCCACCCGAAAGGTTTCAGGTCTTCCAGATCTGAAACCAGAAAACAAACTACAATGAATGCGTTCAATGAACAAAGCAGAGTGCAGTTCAGGATTTCAAAGTAATTCTTACTTTTAATTGATTTAGGACAGCCTCGCTAGCAGTGTATGTCTTGTCCATAGCGGGCGCCATTGTTGCTATTACTCCTCCTCAGTTCCACTGCACAGCTTGCCAACGCTTGACAGCAGCTTGACAGCAGCTTGCGTTAGTCCCGCCCGTGGTGCTGATTGGCTAATCGTTAGTCCCCCGTGGCGTTCATTGGATTAACCGCATTTTCAAACCGAGAAATGGCTGTTTCATGTCACAATGCCAGACCAGAATCAGTCCACTGGGTAGAGTGGGTGGATTCCATTGGTCTGGACCCCGGCAAGGTTCAGGCTGACGAGGTTGTTTCGGTACACCTTGTTCCATAACTAACACCTCATACATACGGATTGTGTAGAAAGTTGATGTAGAATAGAATAGAATATAACTTTATTTATCCAGGGTTACATAGCGATACAGTATAAAACAGAATGATTAAAAGAATAAACTAAAACATTTTGCATGATTGAAGTGAAATATAGTGCAATAATATATTGCACTGATGAGAGGAGATGAGAGGTAGTGTTATAGATAGTATTTAGACAGAAGGATAATAATAATACTAATAATATAGCACATGATAAGTATTGCACACGACGTTAACCTAGGACTGTACTGGTTTATTGCACCACACAGTTTTCTGCCGAGGTCAGGTTTACTGTGTGGGTTTCAGATGTGTTTTTGTGCACGTGTCAGACAATCCAACGTGTTCCGGCCCGGGCATCCCCCTTCTACAGTGCAAGGTTGTTGCAAGCCCTATGCTGCGTTGCATTGGAACTTAATATATGAACTGCCGTGTCTTTTTTTTTCGCCTCATCAAATGCTTTGGGACGCACTGCTGCTGACTGACTCGAAGTACGTGCGCCATTTGAAATTTGGAAAAAAGGTCCCCCTTTAAACTTTTCTGAAATAAGTTTTATAATATCCTAAAAAAGAAGAAACATTTGGTTTTGGTTAGAGTTGTCACTCGAGCGGTTGGAGCAGAAGAGCGACTCTCCTCTCATGTTCGTCATGAGAGCTGAGCTTTTGACTTTTTGGAGCGCGCCCGGAGACATGGCATGGAAATAAGAAAATTACCCCTTTTTAAGATGTTTAGTCTGAGTTGTGTTAGTTGACACAGATTCTTTAAAATTGGCGCCACACATGCTGTGAAACTACATTACATTATTTTGTGTGTTCTGCAGTTATAGGTTCTCCATGTAGGGTTCAGGAACCTTTTTGGACTTGTGACGAGGTCATCAGCAAGAACTAGACTTATGATTTTTCTTTTTTTTTATAACAATGCATCTGCACTTAGAAGTGTATATTTATCACTGAATCCTGTCTCTCCACAAATGTTTAGCATACTTGAGCAAATTTGAGGCTGTGTTTGCCACGGGGACAGTGAAACATTAGCATACTTACGTTTTCAATGTGGAGAGTTGGTTTGGGTTTCTGTGATGTGGGCCGTGCCAGACTAATTGAATCAGTTAAACGACTGTGATTGGTTTAACACAGACCGGCAATCGGTTTAGGGAAAATCCTGTCTGAGAGGCACCGCGGCCAGACCCATGGATCACCCCCTCCTAATTCTCTTATTAGGTTCCTCTTGCCGCCCCGCGATTCATGGGCTTGGGGAAACTTGGCCCGGATGTTATTGGATTTTCCGTTTCTAGAGGGGAAAAAACTGTGGTTATTTGCTTTCGTGTGCCCATGATGGACGTGTCAATTGTGTCTCACTGTTGGTCCCTGACAGCTTGGACGAGTTTCCCGAGGAGCCGTTCTCCTTGCCAGCCCCTCCGTTAAGCAGTTCTAAGTGAGTCGGGACCCCCAGAGTCCTCTGAAGAGTCCTCAGACTGACCGCAGTAGTTCTCAACCTTTTCGGCCTCCGGAAAAAAGAAAAAAACATCCAACCAAACCTTAGAAACAAATATGTGACGATGTCCCCACCGCTGACAGCTACTGGGAATGCCAAGAAAGGTGGAATTTGATATCATGCTGCAATATAGATTGTTCATTTACAATTTATATTGTTAGTCTACCCTCGACGGGAGCTTGCAGGTTTTTAAAAAGGATTGAGAACCACTGCCATCGTGAGGAGTCTGTGCTGTTTTAACACTAATCCCGGCGCATCTCTCACTGCGCTGTTCCCTCTAACCGCTTTCCCTCCGAGGCCAGAGCTACTCTGGTTCATAACAGGGGAACAACAGGACCTCACAGGCCACCCGAAACTCCGAAAAACATTTAACTTCCCTGGCTGCAGACTCATCTGCTTCTCTAAAACAACTGACCTCTGACACATTTTGAGTGTGTGTGTTTCTTTGTGTGTGTGTGTGTGCACAGGGATGTTTTCGCATGCGCATGTGATTCCTCAGCATATAAGGCACTTGTCCGGTGGCTAGCTACACATGGACATTGCCTAAAAACACCCCCGGTTGAATTGAACTCCTGGGAATTCAACCACACGTCGTTGCTGTGTCCGACATAAACTCTCTCTCTTAAAAAACCTGTCGCACGGTGGTGTCCCTTTTTGCCTTTTCCCCACTAATACACCCGGAATGAGTGCTTAGACGGCTACCTCCCAGCAGAGCTAACCGGGGCCAGAGCAGCCTGCATGAGCGTGTCTGGTTTTTTGACCAGCCTCCCTTCCACATTGCCCCGGTTTGTCTGGCCGGGCGCCTCTTTGCTGATTGTCTCGGTGCTTTCCGCCGCAGGAACAAGTCTCAGAGGAGCAAGTTTGATGAGGAGCTGCACAACGAGATGACCACCACCATCGATGAGCTCAGCAGCAAGTAGGTCACCTCAAATGTTCTTCCTTCCCGTCTTTCTTTCTTTCTTTCTATAATGTGGGTCTTGAAAGACAGAACAAGGCACTTTCCTTCTGCCCTTTGGGCCTTGTTTCATTCATTCTCTCCATCCCTCCCTCCCTCCCTCGCTCCGGCCCTCACACTTTCTCCCCCCTGCCTCCCTCTCTCCTTCAGGCAGTGGTCCAAGTCGGAGGATACCAGCAGCCTAGCTCTGTGGTTCCCCAAGAAAGACCTGGAGAAGCAGGTCTGTGTAACACCAGCGCTTTAAAAAAAAAAGCAAAGAAAAATGGACATTGTTGGTTTTGTCTGTGTGCCAACTTCCTGTGCCATGTAGTAACATGGGCGTGTAGTGCAGAGTGAGTAGTCCACTCCACGTTTCCCTTTTCTGCCTTTCATTGTTTGGCTTTGTCTTCACTTCTTTTGTACTTCAGAATACTAAACCGGCTAAAAGCAGAATACGTCTGTTGGCCTTTGTACTCCATACTACGTACTGTGGCATATGCTGTGCACTCGTCATAAAAATAAATCAAAAAGTGCCTTTTCAGAGAGGCAGTGACGTAGGACCAACACAGGTGTCATAACACTCACTATGGGCCCACTCCTCTTACCCGCCTACTAAACTAGGGAAGATATGTCCGCTTTCACAAGCGTACTCTGATTCCGTACCCAAGTCCACTTAAAAAGGCAGCCTTGAGGATTACATTTACATTTACATTTAGGGCATTTGGCAGACGCTTTTATCCAAGGCGACTTACAAAGAGTACAGTTGTTGAAAGAGACAAGCAATATATCGCTGTGGTGCATAAAGATAAGAACAGGTTTCAAGCATTCATAATTGCAAGGCTAATAGAATGTAGAATAGTTTCCTAATTGCTAGGTTGCCTGCATTATTGGTGGGTACTCGGGTACATCTCATCCTCTGAACTGCACGGTCATAGATGATGAAGTAGGAAGGCAGGCGAGAGCAGTCACCCTTGACATTGATTCAAAAAAAAATCAATGATGATAATAATAGGCACAGTGCGAAGGTCGACTCAAATTGTATGGGCTTGGGATCTCACATTGACCGTGGACGGTACATAAAAGTAGCAGACCCATGATTAGTGTTATGAGCGGGACACGGCGTGTGTTGGTCCTACGATGACGCCCCCCCCCCCCCCGTTGAAAAGGGTCTATTGTTGATTGACACTGACAAGCTTTCCCTCCTCCTCCGGAACCCTGGCTCCTCTCTGCAGTACCGAGCGCTGGACCTGCCCATGTTCAAGCACTACATCGGCTGTGCCGCCTTCATCTTCTTCTGCGTCTTTGTCGTCCAGTTGTTCGTCACGAACAAGTGAGTAGTGAGTGGCTGGAGCCGCCATCAGTCTATATCGGTCTGTGTCAAAGTAATGAGCTATCCCCCCCCACCACCCCACCCTTCCCACCCTTCCCACCCTTCCCATCCTTCCCATCCTTTGTCAAATCATTACCGCGCTTTCCAGGCACTGCAAATGTAGTCAAAGCGTGCATCCGATAGCCCCGCCTCCCTCCATCACCATTTGCAGGCATTCAAGTCATTTAAAAATCCATCAGGATGATGTCACTGGCCCACTTTCTGTATTCCGTGCGCACATGCTTACAGGAATATGACACATGCTAATGTAGGGAATGATTGCCTTCTCCTCTTAAAATGTTTTTTATTATATTTTTGTTGTTCCGAAAAGTCATTAATGCATTTGAAATCCATCATGAAGTCATCATTGGCTGTAATCACTGTTACTTAGTAACATTAGTTATTGGACAGGGCAGCACGTTTATTAGCATGGCCATCTAAATCATTTTCTTCCTGTTTACGTGAGATGCTGTTCTTCTTCTTCTTCTGTTGTTGTTGTTGTTGTTGTTGTTGTTGTGTTGTTTGTCCCAGCTCCAAGACGCTGGGAATGTCTTTTGGATTCCTGGCCTGCTTCTTACTGTTGATTCTGGCCATCTGCTTCGCAAGTCACATCCAGGTTAGCTCTGCCTTACGCCACACTCTCTTCCCTATTGATCGATGTCCAGCGATGTGTCTTCATGACATAGTCCAGCCGTGCCGTGGGGGGACGGTCCTCCGGGAGGGAACCGCCGGGAGTTCGAGTGAGTGTGGATCCGCGGAACGTCCAGGGAGGGAGTGAACGATGAATAAGTGCAGTTTGAAACGAAATCTTCGATGAACGGATCCATGTGTTCGGATGTTATGGCCAGCACTTTGCGGACGTCGCTCGGTTTTCCACGGGTGTCCGGTTTCTCCCTGCGTCATTCCCCCCTCGTGGCCCATAGCTTTTGCTTTAGTAGGAGCACAGACTCGGGTCACAGAGGCAAGAAACGACAGCCAGTCTGCAAACGGTTTCTCTTAGACGTTGCCTTCTGTGCGACGCTCACATGTGCCAGCCACCAGGCACAGAGCCACAATTAGTACAGGCCCATGTATGTATGTATGTATGTATGTATGTATGCCTAGACTCAGTGGAAATAGCTTGAGCTGACTGACTCACACCCACCCGGGATGTGTGATGGATTGTGCCGACGGATGACACACCACCACCACCACCACCACCACACCCCACCCCTTTACTATCATCTCCATCTTGGAACCCATCTCAACCTGGAGCTGGGCGATGATGATCATTAATGAGCAGCTTGATTAAGACCATCAAGCCCGGCAAGCAATTTGAGGAACGAAGGATGGAATTAACCGGAGCCAGTCACAACGATACGATCAGCAGATTAGATCATTTGGATCATTTCCCATTTTTCCAAAGGTTGTATCCTACGATGATTCAAGATTCAAGATTTCTTTATTGCCAAATGTAACAAGTACAATGGAATGCTTACTCCCCACTCACTCCTGCAGTATTCAACTCAACAATTAGAAGAGTAATTAGTACGAGCAACAAAACTGTAGTAATGTAGTAAAAGTGTCATGCATGTCGTACAGTAATATTCTTATACTAGCGTTATAAAAAATGACGCCTCCGTATGCTAGCGTGGCTTGTCGCTGCGTCTCCCCGCTCTCACCCCACCGCTCGCTCCCCGCCGCTCTCCAGCGTCTGCTGCCTGACAAGCTGTCCAGCTGCCAGTGGCTGCCGGCCGTGTCGGAGGCGGTGGTGAAGCGGCCCAGCGTGCGCCTCCCCCTGGCCGTCATCGCCACCGCCGTCATCGTGATCATGGCGGTGTTCAACCTGGTAACACGCGCAGCGCACACACACACACACACACACACACACACACGTACACTTTCCGTGTCGCGTGCCGGCACACACAACACAACACAACCCGCTATCTGCTGTCATGCTATATATAGCGAAACTGACCTCCATAGCTCAAATGCCTGCCACTTCAAAGGCGGCTGGCTGGCTGGCTGGCTGGCTGCCTGCCTGCCTGTCAATCCAATGTTTGCTGTTTGTTTGAGTTTTTTTAGTTGTTTTACTGTTTATCCCACAGTGCTTCATCCCGACGGAGATTGCCGCGTGTGTGCCTGGAAGAACGAACGAGTCCCGGGAGCAGGACGGCCAGGACGGCCTCTTCTACCTGCCGGTGAGTGGAGTGACGGCTCTTATCGCACACAATCATCCCGAGCGTGAACACGGCTACCGATTCCCCCGCCGTTAAATCCCTCGCTGCTATACTCGCAGTACATCTCCCGAGATGGGGGGGGGGTAGCCGTGCTCGCTGTCCGAGGCGGCCCCCCGTCGCACATTCCGGTCCTGTAACTATAGCGAGGCCCGGCGCTGACCGCAAACGGTACCTAGCTAAAGTTAATGACCCACGAACAACTGCTTATTACTCTGCCCCGGACTGCAGGGAAAGAGCACGTCAGCTGGAAACCCGGGGTGGGTGGGTGGGTGGGTGGGGGGGGTGGAGGGCGGCGGGGGTTGCCGGTTCAATTCCTCGGCTCTTCCAAACGTGTCGTTGTCCGCCGTGAGTAAGACTGGATTTTACTGGACGGGTTAAGATAAGTACATAGTGACTGAGAATGGTTAACGTGGCCTGCGGATTAATCTATGAATATGTGTCTATTGTTTGATTATATAGATATCGACTTTATTGTCCCATATTGGAAATTAATTTTCACAGCACGTACAGTACATGCATATAAACATAGATGACATACAGATATACTCGCAGATAAAACACATGATATCCATTCCTCATCGATCATACACATATACACACATACACATAGACACATACTACACAGGTGACACCCAAGCACACCACCAGAAGGTCTGAGAGTAGCAGCTGAGTTAATAATGCAGTCCGTTTACCAATTGCCGGACACACGTACAGTATCAGTACCAGTGGCTGTCTGATGGTCTGATGCCGTCCCCTCCTCCCAGTACTCGGTGTTCTGCTGCATCCTGTCCCTGATCGCGTGCGGCGTCTTCCTGAGGGTGAGCTTCGAGCTCAAGGTGCTCTTCCTCGCGCTCATCTCCACGGCGTACTACATCATCATCCTCAGCTCCCAGCAGCCGCTGTTCACGGCGTACGGCAACGTCCTGTACTTCGCCCCGATGGAGGTGTTGAACTGCAGCAGGTGAGGCCGGGTTCTGGTTGTCCGGTTGGACGTGTCAAATGGAAGCTCAGTTGTCTACAGGGACTTGGAAAGTGTGCTTGTTTCTAATTCGAATCCGAATCGGATTCAGGTTAATGGCCAAGTACTTTTCACAGACAAGGAATGTGCTTTTGTGAATTGGTGCATAACATTGAACATTAAACAGAAAGAACCGGGGGGAACAATTTACAGTAAACTATGAAAAAAAAGAAAGAAGAATAAAGTAATTATCTAAATCTAAATCTAAAAATTCTAAAAGTATATATAAAAAGTAAGCAATTAAAAGGTGCAATTAAAATATGTGTTAAATAATCTATCTAAATCAGGCAACACTTTTGAATGATTCATGTGATGCAATCAAATTGCAAGTATAAAAGTCACCAAGAATCTGTATAAAAATGAGAAGGTAAAAGATTCTCCTCAGCCACACCTGTGGACACAAAAAAAAACCGATGGTGGGAGACTCCTGGACCTTCTCCAATAAGCAGGCTTAAGATATGTCCAGCGCCCATTCAACGGTGTTCCATTACCATCCATTACCATCCATCCACTGGCTCTCAAAAGATGGTTTAACCGCTGCTACCTTTGCCCTTGTAATCACCGCTGTGTTAATGTGTTCCTGAAGTGGAACGATGAAAAGCCATTTGCTTATGTCCAACGGGCCAGAGACCTAATGCACTAGCGGCAACTTGAGAAGATCAGAGAGCGAGAGTGAGTCCCTCCTGGTTCAGTTCACATCTCGGAGGACCTGCCAAGCATACCTGAAGTATCACCTTGCATGGATCTCCGTGGATGAATGCAGCCACTTACACCCAAGTGTATCAGGGGAAGAACGCAACACAGAAAGACAGTCTCTCTATTTCTTTATTTTCTTTTTCTTTTTTTCTTTCTCGTCGTCTTCTCTTCAATCTCAATTGAGTTTCTCTCTGACTCTGGATGAATATCTGTGTAACAAAACAGGAAACCCTGCGTAGGTCCACCCCTCACATTCTTGCTGGTTTCCGACGCAGGAACTGTGTCGTCTCCCCCCGGAAGTTCGGCTGCGGCGTTCTGGATCCGAGCTTCATTCTGATGATGCACAGTAAATAGGAAATCTGTCGACGGATTTTATGTTCATTTGGGGGTGGAAATCTCAATTATCTTTGAAAAAGTCTTGTAGTTCCATAGAACTTAATCTGGAATAGTATTGTCTTACAACCCACTTCAATTCCATCATTCATCATTCCAATAACTGTGAGGAAATCTCCCCCTTGCCAACATCTTGGTGGCAGTAGCTCAGGAGGTGAGAACGGTTGTCTGGCAACGTCGGAAGGTTGCATGGTTCGATCCCCATTCATACACCGCCGTTGGTGTATGAATGTGTGAATGAATGGGGGAATGTGCGGCGATATTGTCACAAAAGCACTTTATAAACGCAATCCATTTACCATTTACTTCTCAAGTGATCCGAGGGCGGCGTGTGTGTTGTGTTGTGTTGCCGTTGGTGACTCTGATCATGTGAATGTGTTCCCCAGCATCGACGACGGCGCCCAACTGGAACGGCTGGGCCTGGTGAAGCATCCGCAGGTGATGAGCTGTATCTACATCACGCTGTTCCTGGTCACCATGCTCATCATCTCCCAGCAGGTAAGGACCGCCTCCTCCTCCTCTCCCTCCTCTCCCTCCTCCTCTCCCTCCTACCTCCTCCCTCCTCTGGCACCTCCCTCCTCCCAGAGCCCTGAACAGGCTGCTTCCGGAGGGTTCCCTGCCTGCAGATACACACACACACACAGGGGGAGGAGGAGGAGGAGGAGGAGGAAGAGGAGGCGAGAGACGGCTGCTGTGCTTTTAGGAGCTACGAGGGAGAAACTCGATTAGCGGAACAGACGTGCATCCTGTACGCGGTTGGCTGTAAACGCATTAGACCACGCTGTGTCTTATTGTTTCTGCTGGGCTGTAGTAACGATGCTGCCCATATGGCCCATGTGTCTCACTGTCGTCTCGCTGTATTTTTTGGATTTGCTAACCGGTATGAACTTAACAGTGGAGTCAGTGGGGTCACTTCACCCTCCCTTGTGAAGAAGCACAGAATATTAATAAGATAAGATAAAGTGTATTAGTCATTCAAATGCCTTTCTTTTACCTTTTTGGGCTGTTTTCTTTATTCTTTATTAACTTTATTAATTAATTAATTCTTTATTAACTTAATTCATTAGGCTACATTAACCCAGGACACTGGAAGCTATGATGAAGTCTGTTGCATTGCTTTCCTAACCGCGCCTTGCATGGAGGGATTCGACAGCTCCTCAGTCGTTCTCCTGGGCCCTACGATGGCGTCCAACGTCTGGTTTGGAAGTTGTGGATGCAGGCGGGCGGGGCATGCGAGAAGCAGAGCTGGGCCCAGAGCCCTGGGACCGGGGGGGGGGGGGGGGGGGTTTCCAGTCACGTGACGTGGATTTGGCCACGCCTTCGCAGACCCGTGAGAAGTCACCGATGTGGAACACTTTGTACGTCTGAAGCTCGAGTTGTGGAACATTTTAATTTCAGCTCTAATCCAATTAAATGTATTTCTGCTTCGAAAAGAATCATCCTCCACACAGCGGCGGACTCTTTGAAGGTTACAACCTTTAGTCTGAGTAAAGTTGTTGTGTTCCAGGCGTGTATGCGTGCGGACGTTTACGTGTGTGTCTTCCCCGCACAAAGGGGGAGGCGGCAGTAGCTCAGGAGGTAAGATCGGTTGTCTGGCAACTGGAAGGTTGCTGGTTGGATCCCTGGGCCTCCCCTAGCTAAGTGTCCTTGAGCAAGACACCTAACCCCAACTGCTCCTGACGTGTTGGTTGTTACCTTGCATTGTTGACACCGCCGTCGGTGTATGAATGGGTGAATGAGGCCATACTGTAAAGCTCTTTGGATAAAGGTGCTATATAAATACAATCCATTTACCATTTACAATGGTCAGGTTCAACATCCTCCCTCCTCCTCCCTCTCTACACCCCCCCACCCCCCCGACCCCCCAGAACGAGTCGCGCTTCCGCCAGGACTTCCTGCTGAAGAACAAGAACCACACGGAGCAGGAGGAGATCGAGACGCGGGAGAACCTCAACCGCCTGCTGCTGGAGAACGTTCTGCCGGCACACGTGGCCAGCCTGTTTGTCGGGGAGAACAAGAAGAACGAGGTGGGGGCCGCACGCACACACACACACACACAGCCCTGTCAGCTGGGCTGTGTGTGATGGATATCTGCATGAAGGGCATCTGAGTTAATGCACTTATAATCTTAGTTAATCTTATATTATTAAGTTAACATGAACACCAATATCTTATTTAACATTAAAACCATTACCTTAGTTAACATGACCACTATTAGTAAATGGTTACTAGACATTAGGTAGGCTAACTGTTAATTAACGGTTAGTAACTTACTGATGGATGTGCCCTTATTGTGAAGTGTTACCTCTTGCCATGGTCAATATACCCTGGCAAGTTGCCCTTGAGTTGACCCTGAGTTGACCCTGGCATCCAGACGAGGGTGTCCGGTGGTTTCTATCCAGTGGAACAGGTGAAGGTGGTGTTAGCGGTTTGCTGGGAATACTGGAGAAGCACACCGCCACCAGCAGCTGTGATGCTGCCGATGTTCCCACTCTCGTGTTTGTCCGAAATAGCTCGTTGCGGCGCCGCTTTAGCGTGTCGCTAACCCCACAAGCATTCCTGCCGTCCGTCCTGAGGGGCTGACTGGGTGTAGGCTGCATCATCATCACCTCGTCCACCGCTTTATATAAATATAGCATACATTCCTTTTGCAGATTTTTCAATCCACACTTCATGTGCTCCATACTTATGTTGGAACATCTCAAAGTACAATGCAGTGTGTTCAATGGATTTCTCCTGAAAGAGGAATCGTTTTCACCGAATTTCAACCCGGCTTTGTATCATTTCTAACCCCAACAAGGTCCATTTACATTTACATTCAGGTCATTTGGCGCTTTTATCCAAAGCGACTTAAATTTACATTTGTTGAAGGAGACAGCAATATATCGCTGTGGTACATAAAGATAAGAAGAGCTTTTTTTTAAGCATTCATAATTGCAAGGTTAATAGAGCGAGTTTCGGAATTACTAGGTTGCCTGCATAACAGCTGCGCAAGTGCCATTCTGAGTGCATTACCAACATCTAAGAACATACAATATGCTAAACAATGCTAAGTATATATCCCTAATGCGGACAGAGATGGAGATAAGGTTGAAAAATCGGCGAAGCTACCCTTGCAGCGTCCCAAGTGCGCGGGGTGCAAATCAGTTTGTCATTTAAGATTGCCTCAGTGTTCTC
Organism: Coryphaenoides rupestris; assembly: GCA_002895965.2. Taxonomy (NCBI): domain Eukaryota; kingdom Metazoa; phylum Chordata; class Actinopteri; order Gadiformes; family Macrouridae; genus Coryphaenoides; species Coryphaenoides rupestris. Next base: position 51,760 of record PIJE02000740.1, read on the forward strand.
AGAAGTTGACGTCTAAACGTGGCTTTTCTTTGCTCCCTCCTCTCTCCTCACAGGACCTGTACTACAAGTCCTACGACTGCGTGTGTGTGATGTTTGCCTCGGTCCCGGATTTCAAGGAGTTCTACACCGAGTGCGACATCAACAAGGAGGGCCTGGAGTGCCTGCGTCTCCTCAACGAGATCATCGCTGACTTTGACGAGGTGCGTTCGAGTGATGACCGTGTCTCGGTAGCGTACAGCTGTGATGAAAGAGATGCGTATACGGGGCCTGTACGCACCCTCAGAGGCCCGCTGCCCCGCTGGGTCTCGGTAAAAAAGCTCTTTGGGCACCGTACCAGCGGCCGTCCCCCCGCGTGACTGACTCACATGGTGTCCCTCCTGACAGCTGCTGTCCAAGCCAAAGTTCAGCGGCGTGGAGAAGATTAAGACGATTGGCAGCACCTACATGGCCGCCGCCGGCCTCAGTGGAACGCCGGGCCAGGAGAACAATCAGGTAGGAGACTAAACCCACACTTGGAACCGGATCAAACCTGACCTACCCCCCCCCCACCCCCCACACACTCCCATGGCTCATCCTCACCATCCCAACGGATTCCCAGCTTTCCATTTCCTTTGACTTGAGTTACTCTGGTGTGGATGGGGGTGTGTGTGTGTGTGTGTGTGTGTGGATGGAATGTGTACATTAAACCATGTGTGCCATGAATACTTTCCAGAGGAGATGCCAACAGCATGAAGTTATACGTTGGAAAATATGGCTTTTTAAAATCCCTCAACGGTACCACCTGTTCCAAGCTACACCCATAGTTAGTACCGTCTCTTTAGCTTCAATGGCAGAGGAACTCCCTCTCGGCACCCAGTGTATTCTTACTCGGGGCATAAATCACACACTTGGCCGCTGCACAACCTTTCATCGATCGCTTCAGGTCCCGTGTCATGTATCAGTTGTAGTCGGGTTGCCAAACAGGTGGGGTGTGTGTGTGTGTGTGTGTGTGTGTGTGTGTGTGTGTGTGTGTGTGTGTGTGTGTGTGTGTGTGTGTGTGTGTGTGTGTGTGTGTGTGTGTGTGTGTGTGTGTGTGTGTGTGTGACAATAGAAATTCCCCAAGGGTGGTGGTGGTGCCGTGTCTGCAGAACATAAATCAGCCGTGCTCAACGTGCCCTGGCTCTCCGATAACGACCCCCATACACACGGTTAAGATTGCTGTACTGTACACTGTACTGTTCCCACCCGCCCCCCCACCTCCTCCCAGGACCGGGAGAGACAGAGGGCCCAAATAGGCAACATGGTGGAGTTCGCCATCGCGCTCATCGGCAAGCTGGACGGCATCAATCGGCATTCCTTCAACAGCTTCCGGCTGCGCGTGGGTGAGTTGGAGAGGAGCGCCTGCACCGCACCGCACCGCACCGCACCGCAACACACTGCACCGTCTCCGGCACATTAAAACCACCAGGGATCTGCCGCAGAGCTGGGAAAACAATGCATGGGGTTTCCATGGCAACCGCCTCCTGCATCATGACATTGAGCTGGGCTTCGCCGCATTCAGCAGGAGAATGGCAGCGGGTTGGAGACGTTGAAGGCGATTGATGTTCTTCTCGTCGTCACCACCCGCCGTGAGCCAGACTTTCCCCCCCCGCTTCAGACGGGATCCTAAAGTGATGCCGTGTCGTTGGTGGCCTCACGTGGGGACGCCATGAGACGACGGAGGATGTGCTGTGGTCATAGTTGGCCTTTTGAATGCGGCAATTTCACGAAAGCACATTCCTTGTTTTTAAAAACGAAGGCTCATATAAAGCTCAATCTGATTCTGATTCAGAATGGAAATGAGTGAGACCAGGAACACAAAGTGGACGTTCTAACAAATTGATACGAACAGACAAACAAACCCAACACTGCCGGTATAATCGGTAGTGTCCATATTTATATTACTACTACAACTCCAGTTTGGTAGAGCGAGCATAAAAAATGAGTAAAAAACCAATAGATCAATACATTGTAAAAGTACAAGCATAAGACTGTTGGGTGATGATTAAAATGTGTCTCTGGTCATTTATTTTTTCACGATATGCGACAATAAATTCCCTTTACAGTGCACTTTTCCACAGACGACACGACACACGTAACGCTGCCCTGCCTGCGACACAACACATCTCCATCTCCAACATTTTTTTCTCCTCTTCTCTTATCACTCCGACGAAACTGCGTCACGGCGCAGGACGGGCAAGGAAATGAAAGCCACTGAAAACATTCGCTGAAGGCCGTTGTTATTGAATAGAGGCAGCGGTTACGAGCTCTCGCTGAGCGGTATTTTTCGTTACCGCATTGCCAAAGGGTTCCACTCGAACCTCGGCATATGGTTTGAATATTTGGCACATATTCGTTCTCCCCTTAATATATTTATTTAGGAAAAAAGGAGTATTCTATTCGATCCAACGACAAAAACAAATTATACTTTTGGTATGTTGGGTCAAACCACAGTCAAACCGTGGCAGATGCATATAAGCTTCTATCGTTTTCTCTGTGGTTTATTTAGCAATGTGGTTTCATAAATGTTGGAACTTTCCTTCTACATGGAAAACGGATGATCCTTCTTTCACTGTGTTAGTGTAACAATAACAACCCATCTACGGTTTCTTAATAGTGCCTTAATGGTTCATCGTTTTTCTTATTCCTTGTATGTTCCCCTGTTTCTATGATAAAGTGTTGGTTTTCTTAAGTTAACTTAGAAAACATTACATGCGCGTGTTCCCTGCGTGCGGCCAGGTATTAACCACGGCCCGGTGATTTGCTGGGGTGGATCGGCGCCAGGAAGCCCCAGTAACGACATCTTGGGGGAACACGGTCACGTGGCCAGTCGCATGGAGAGCACCGGGGAGCCTGGGCAAGATACAGGTAAAAGGGGGGGGGCGTGTCTCAGGGGAAACACCTTGACAGTGGCTCATATTATTGGGCCTCTGTTGGTCCAGCACAGTGCTTCTCAAGTGGGGCTACTTAGGGGTACTTTGAAGGACCGCAGGGGGTACTCGGGTACATGGACAAAAAATATAGTAATTCAGTCAATGCCTTTAGCCTGAGAAAACACAACGTAAAAATATCTGTCTTACGCTGATCATACAGGTCACGAGTTTGTAAATTTGATGGAATGTCCAGTAAAAATAAAAATGTCCGTAATACTGCTTACAGCAGCCAAACCAAACCACATGGTTAGGTCCTCAGGAACACCACTGTTTGTGTGTGTGTGTGTGTGTGTGTGTGCATCCCCAGGTGACGGAGGAGACGTCGGCCATGCTGCAGAAGCTGGGCTACTCCTGCGAGTGCCGGGGCCTCATCAACGTCAAGGGGAAGGGGGAGCTCATGACCTTCTTTGTGTGCACCGACATGTGCAAGCAGCAGGGTGTGGGTCTGAGCTGAGACTTCCCACCACCACCACCACCACCACCACCACCCCCCCCCCCAGCATTCCCCCTGCCCCACACACCCACCACCTGCTGCCTCCCCAGCCCAGGGACCACCACTCTCCCCCCCCCCACCCCCATCTTATGCCAGACTAGCACATACCAAGACTGAACCCTGTGTGACCAGAAGCACCTGATGTCCAAATGGCGTTGGGAGGGATGCAGCTGACCAAGGCATGCAAAGCTTGCTTATACAGAGATGGAACAATCGATGAGTGTTGGATTACGTGAAGCCCAGCTGCCCCCTGTGTCAGGACAGGGGACCACGGGGGTCACTGGGGATTGAAGGCTGGTGGTTTTTAGGGCGGGGGTCCTCTGTGCTGGTCAGATGTACATAGCGCTCCGCCATTCTGTCTTTTAGCACACAAAACCCCTCGTGTACGGTGCCATCATCTCAACCCTTCCCCCCCCCCCCCAATGTGTTTACTTGAGGTGTCATCTCGATGGACCAGGGTGTGTGTGTGTGTGTGTGCGTGCGCACGTCTCCAACGCAAGACTTCACGTGGGTGCCGACAGACCCAAGGCATTGCCCGTATGCAAAGGATCCTTATAGGATTGTATGTTTTGGGAGCTTTCCTGTTTTTTTATTTTTAATAGTTGTTTCCTGGTGAAGGGTGGACTCTGCTCTGTTACTGTGTAATAGTCACGATGTGTGAAGCATGGTCCCGGGTCTGCGGCGGTCTCTAACATAGTGTACAGTACTAATGAAGTCGCACACGCAAAACTAAAAAGGGAGCGGTTTCTTCTTGAATGAAAAAGAAAATGTTTCCTGTAAAAAACCCCAAAAAAAACTGCAAGAAAACATCACGAAATAACCTTTTATTTCTCAATCTATTCCCAGTTCAATGTTGGGTTTGCATCTTCCACTCTTCATCAATCTGTTACTGTACACGGGAACATTAGAACCAGCTCTGCATTTCACGAGGTGCATGTCCTGATTCTGCTACTGCCGCTGCCTTTTCGCTCTACAGATGCGCCGACTTCAGACATCAGCACCTCCCTGCCTCTTTCTCTGTGCAAACTGCAACCCAGGGACTGTGATGCCTGCCCGCCTGCCTGCCTGCCCGCAACCCCCCCCCTCCCCCCGGGAAGTCCTCAATGCCGTGACGCCTCGCTCTCCGCTCGCTCTGTGCCTCTGGAAAAAAAAACTTCTCTGCCTTGTCTCCGGACCGCTATCTCAGTCTGTTGGTTGTTGTTGTAATTATTGCATTGTAAACTGGAGTATGTTTTGTACAGCTGCAAGAAGGTATTATTAAATGTTTTTGTAAGTCTGTGCGCGAGCGTTGTGTGAAATAATTTCTCCCACAAGAGATGAATTTAAAAAAGAAAGGTCAAACAGGAGTTTATTAACTGAAATGCATACAAATGTCACACAAAAAAAAGCACCGTTGAGAGAGGAATAATTCAACTGGAGTGTCGTCACACGACCAACACCGCCGGCATGCCGTCCATGGGCTCGGACACGTCTTGCACTGGAAAACACAAACACACCGCCGTTGAATAATGAATCTCGGCCATTTAAGAGTGAACCCAGACCATTTAGTAGTGAGCCCAGGCCATTAATAGTGATTGTCAGTGAGCGACTGAGCGACCAAACACTCAAGTCGACACCCTTGGAGACGCGATTAAAAAGGCAAATACATCAGAAGCAGCGGTCGTAAACACCATGTGTGTGTTGTGTGTGTGGTTACTCTAAAACAAACGTAAAAAATGCGAGCGTGCAGCGTTTGGGGTCGGGTACCCGTGGTGAGGTCGACGAGTGGCTCGGTGGGAGGAGGAGCTTCCGTCGGCACGGCGACACCCATGGCCCTGCGGATGCTGTACACGCTGCTCACGTCACTCGGGGCAACCTGGCCGGTCAGCTTGGTCAGGTTCTCCGTCACCTTCTCAGCTACAGGAGGGAGGGAGGGAGGGACAACGTTAATGTGGACACTTTATATGCGGTATTGAGTGAAGTGGGCGGGGCACGGACAGGAGCTACGACCAGCACGTCATTAGGGATACAAACTGGTATCGGATATCGAACGTAGCGGAGACAACCAACACCAGTGTGTTTGTATCCGGGAATATCCGAGAGACACGCGACACCAAGAACCACATCAAACACTACGCACAAAATTCTAATGAAATTTTTCAGTTTACAGGAAATGCATCAGATCGCACGGTGACCACATTAATGAATCAAACTGGAATTCCCAGAGGACTCGGGAGCAATCGGTGATAAGAAAAGAGATTTTACTGCATCACTACCCTTAGAACAAGAGGAGTTGTGTCCTGGCTCTAGCAGGGGAACCCGTGTGTCCGGAGACAGGTGTGTGTGTGTGTTTAATGCTCCTATTCATCCAGCAGCAGGGGTGAGGAGAGTCAGTGTGAGCTAGAGGTACAGAGGAAGTGTTGATGGTGATCTGCAGATGGGGAGGGGGTGGAGGTAGGGTAGGGCTGAGGACAGAGGGAACCATGCAGCAGAGAGAGAGAGCGAGAGAGAGAGAGAGAGACTCACCCAGCTGGATCTCCTTGGCGTTGGGGGCCAGCAGACAGATGACGCTGGGCGGCTGCTTGGAGCTCAGACGCTCCCTCTGCGCCTCCTGCAGCTCCCACAGGAGCTGGGTTGTCTCATCCAGCTTCTCCTGGAAGTGATGGGCTTCTGCAACACACACAGAGGAGCATGCACGCACATTAAAACAAATGGGCACAGAAACACAAGCACAGGCCGATAGACAGACAGACAACACAACCACGCACACAAATCCATACCGACACACCCACCCACCCACCCAAATCCATAGAGACACACACAAACAAAAGCAAACACACAGCCACGCACACACCACCACACCATACACAGACACACACACACACACACACACACACAGACACACAGAGTGGGTACTTAATCCCCGGTCCTTGGATAGACTTTTGAAGCACAATGGCTCCATTCTCTTTGTGCTAACAGATGGAGCTCTTTCCGTGTTGCAGTTTACCGCTCCGCGACTCCAACTTGGACGCCATCGGGAAAAGGAAAGCGGACACTTTTAAAAGAGCTTTGTGTTGCCAGGCTACAGAGAGAGGCCAGCAGGATTAATAAAGAGACGCTTCAGTGCTTGTGATGAGAAGCAGGGCAGTGGCGATGCTTCGCTTCTCCCTGCGCACCGTAAAGTGTCTTTCCATCCTCGCTTTGAGGACGGAATATCTCGGATAGACACAACAGTTTGGTCCTGCAGGTTTGAGAACCATTGGTCAAGGGAATCATTGTCTATCAATATATCTATCGACATTATATCAAATCTTAGCCCCAAATTGGCCCCAAAATACAAGCCCAAGTCAACCCGCGAACCTGTCTGGGTCCATCCCATTTGCTGCATTTATGGCCGAAGCCCGGTTTAAAACACACATTTTTGTAAGTTGGCTGTCGAGTTGTTTGAATGACAAAACTGTTCGGAATTACATGCAGGATCTCACTGAACAGCTCACTTCCACCCGCGAAGGACTCAGAGAGAGAATGCGGTGCCGTAGGCAGCGAACACCAAACCACAACTTTTGATTGACTGGTGGTGATAAAAACAAATCAACAACAAGAATTACAGAGAAACTTGAATTACAGAGAAACTTGAATTACAGAAATCCGTTCTGAATTATGCGCGGGATCCTAATGCGAAAGCAAAACTAGAAACTATGTACCGATCACAGTGATTGATACACAAGGTTTAACGTTACAATGTTAGAACACCCCCCAATTATTGAGAGAGAATCAAACCTCCAATGCGCGCGCACGCACGCACGCACGCACGCACGCACACACACACACACACACACATATGGGTGGTGTGTCGGTGCTTCTGCTGATGGACGGGTGGGGAGCAGGGGGCGGTGGGGGGTGGGCAGGTACCGTCAGAGAGGTCCGGGTGGCCGGGTCCGGACTCATCACAGAGCTGAGGGAGCTGCGTCGGCTGCCAGCGCTGGCTTCTGGATCCACCACCTGACAAAGCACCGCAGAGAACACCAGACAACAGATCACTGGATCTGACTTAGCTCAGCGACAGGCCGTTCCGTTTAATCTGCCCTTGCATAACACACACATAACACAACCACACACACACACATAAAAGAGATGGGGTGGGGTGGGGTGGGGGGGGTGGAGGAGTGCTGTTGAAACCGTGCCCACCTGCCCCCTCCAGTAGAATTGGATGTAATGAAAGACTGCAACACCCGAGCTGGATGGACGGGGTCCAAGCACAGCAAACAGCCCAGACAGAGGGCTGCTGTGTGCCTGATCTCAAAGGCCCCGACTGGGCTTCCTGGAACCGTACCCATGACCCCCGCCCAGGGAGGGTTGGGTTAGTAAACGGGATAAATAAATAAAATAATAAAAACGGTGGAGTGGAAACTGGGGGATTTTATTTTCCACGTGCGCATTGCCGAGCGCGACAAGCATAAAAATAAAGACCGTCCCTTTGTGTGTGTGTGTGTGTGTGTGTGTGTGTGTGTGTGTGTGTTCGCATGTGTGTCTCTCGATCCCCGGAATCCGCCGTCAAAGCCGGACACATGGGCTCCGTAATGAGAGATTAGCCGCTCCGATGTGTGCGCTGCCAAGTCCCTGGCGGGCGCGCCGATGGGGACCCACATCACCCGGGTTCCCTGGTGGCCCCCCGGCTCCGGTGCAGAGTGCTGCGTTACCTATTGTCAATCGAGGCGTTCATTATGAGGCCGCATCGGGAGCACTCGTCTAGTCTGGGGGTCATTCTGAGGTCACGCACTTCATTGTCAACGAGTGGCGATGACAGACATGTAAACACCACCGTAGGGATGTTTAGTCACAGAGCTTCCTTGCAAAGACTCTGCCCCCGTTGATGGACACTCACCATGCAATAACCGTTTCCCATTCTTTGTAATGTTGCAGTTATCGTTGTCTAACGTCGTCTACCGACCGTTGTGTTTACCGACGGCCAGACATGGAGAACATATTCCGCCCACCGTCTGCTTGGGTCCAGTCCACCCACACAGTGTGCAGTGTGTGTATAGCTTAAGGACTGAGACACGATTGGTCACTTCCTGAGTCATAATGCGCTGAACCCATTGAGACTTTTCCACGGGTCACTTGGTACCAACCTATTTACATTAGACATTTCAAGTCACCAATCAAATCACGACACACTTCCGCTGCGACTCATTAAGCCATTTTGTGACGTGTTTCTTCACCTGCCTACAGTGTTCGGGTCAAACCTGGCAGATTTACACCGTTTCCCCCCGAGTCATAAATATTGTGTTTCTCATGTTGTTTTCCTCCACACTCGCCATGTGAACTTACAGTGTAACAAATAGCTGAGTTTAGTCAACTTTGTCACCCCCCTGTGGAGTTCCGGGTCCAAAATGACCCTGGTCAAAAGGAAATTAATGGGCTTATCATCCAACAGATTGAAAAACCCAAAACACACCCACAGCCCCTCCCCCCCCCCCCTCCCATTCGACACACACACACACCACACACACACACACACACACACCACACACACCACACACACACACACACACACACACACCACACACACACACACACACAGTCAGCACTCACCTCTGTGGCAACCCTGTTCTCAGGTGTTCTCATCTGCTCTTCTAACTGGAGTAGAAAAAGACATTAATTAACATAACATTAACATAATAAATGTCTCCCACAACTCACCTCAGTACAATTTCTCTAGAAAAGGGTACATTCTAGGCACAATTAAAGCCAAACAAGCTATTCATTTTTTTTCCTTCTTCTGCTGCTTTCAGGTGACATTGGGAGTGTACATAACTAAGACATCGAAGAAGAAGGGGGAGGAGGAGGAGGAGGAAAGGCCGGTGCTGCTCACAGCCGCTCGGTGTTCGCCAGGGACTTTGAGTGCTCTCCGCGTGTCATGGCGTCCAGCAGGTTGTCGGCCAGTTTGTACGTGTACTCCTCAGACTTGGCCAGGAACTCTGCTATGCTGCGCACCAACAAACACACACGTGATCAGACAAACAGCGGTACCTGCAGTGGTACCGAGCAGATTCAAGATTAAACTTCTTGAATATTGACTCTGCTGGTGCGTACTAGTACCATGTTCACATCACTGACTCGGCTACAGTGTGCAGAGTAGAATCCCAGGAGCCAGCAGATTAACACGTCCATCGGAACGACCAAGGGGATTGGTGTGCACTGTGTGTGTGTGTGTGTGTGTGTGTGTGTGTGTGTGTGTGTGTGTGTGTGTGGTGTGTGTGTGTAAGAAGGCATGACAATCAAATGAACACCAAAAAGCATTGTGTTGGTCGCATTGTCCAATCCATTGTTCTAACCCTTATTATGTTATAATATACAGGTTCTAGATATGTGACTATAGGTTAGGGATAGGCCATTCAGCTGGCAGACTTGCTTGCATGTAATTACATGCAACCCAACCGCTCCAAATGTACCCAAAACAGGCATCACAACTACTGCCAGCCAGCCTCTGTCAGTGATCAGGAGCGATGCAGACGACTTCTAGTAGTTTCCAACCGGTAAACGCTTGTTATTCAGGTGCTTTTCCCCGCCTGCCTCTGAGGAGGTTGGTAATGAGCGCTCTCAGAGCCTGGATGTGTTTCAGCTCGTGGGCTGAGGCCAAAGCACCCTATGGCTGCTTCCACAACCAGCAGCACTGAGAAACCGCCCACGACCACCCACGTTTCCTACGCTACGCCACCCGGCCAGGAGGAAACCAGCGGAAACGGAACGGGCGAGGGAGGCCTGAGAGCCAGGCAGCCACCCACCCCTTCCATCCATCCATCCATCCATCCATCCCTCACCCAGGGTTGCGTTCACCCATGGTCAGTGTTACGGGGCCTGGAGGCATATTGCAGTCGAGTTGGCTATGGGCATGAAGGCAAGAGATGGAGATGCTCTGTCTCTGTTTCTCTCTCTCTCTCTCTCTCAATGTCTATGGAGTGGGGGGAGGAAGTATATAGTAGCTGCCCTTCAGGGGAAAAAACCCACACAAAGTGAGAACGCTAGCAACAAGCTAATTCCTTGCAAACGGCAAGAAAGAAAGTAAGATGCAACAGCGAATACAGACTAATTTTTTTGTTATTGAAAAATCCTGAATGAATAATAGTCCTGTGTGGAGGACAGGTCACTCTGTACCTCCCAGAGGCCCGATGGGCTGCCCCTCCTCGCCGTAGAAGCAGTAGATTAGGTCTGAGTCCTCCTTGCCCACATTGGCGAAGCTGGAGTCATAGGTGGGGCGCGATAGGAGGTGAAGGGCCCGTGGTTTATGTAGGACACTGTCAGAGAGAGATCAGAGTCTGGGTTATCTTCATCCAAAGTGCTGCTTTCTTTGACCTGAAACCACAATTACTGACACGACCAGCGCCCTCACTGGAGGCACTACCAGGTGTGGAGGTACGACCAGGTGTGGTGTGTGTGTGTGTGTGGAGGCTGCAGTACCTGGGGTGATCCTGTTCCTCTTGTCCTCCCTGAAGCCCTGTAGGCTGTTCACTCCGTTCTGCAGGCCGGTTGGACATCATGCCCAGCTTCACAGGGCAGTAGCCCGCCTCTGTCGACACACAACACCAGCTGACGCCAAGAAGACCACCGGAGACCACCTTAGTCCACCTCGCTCTGGCAGAATCACACACCTGCACTCACTCCCTTTCCCCATCTCACACACAAGGTCAATTTGGCACATGGACCACAATCTCAATCTCACATGTGCACGTGAGTGTGCGTTGGCGCCACACACACATAAACACACAGACTCACACACACTATAGTGAATCCTTACCTCCTGCTGAGGGGTCAGCTGGGTTGAGGATGGCCAGCGTGGTGGATCCGTCAGTCTTGCGCCTCCTGAACTCCAGCTGTCAGACAACACACACAAATATATATTATGGGATTGATTTTTTTTAACAACTCTATTTTTTAAGGTTTTATTGATAACGTACCCTCAAGTTTTTTTTTATCTGTGTGTAAGAGGTTGGACATTTAGGGTTCCCACTTCTAACAAGGCTTGTGAGCCAATCATATAACACCGTTGGCGTTGTGCGGTATCTCTGTGTCATCAGCAATCAAGAGTCATATAGTTGCCCGGCTTCACTCCGATACCAATCAGCAACCACAGGCGGGGCAAGACCAGGGTGGTTCAACTGTTGCTGGTTGGAGTCGGCTGGAGGTCTGAGTCTGTCTGAGTCTCACTCCACTCAACCATGTCATCAATAGCACCTTTAACGTAGCCGCCATAAAACTGGATAGCCAACACATATGTTTTAGGCCGTGTTGTCGTGACCTTTGCACTGGAAGACATTAAGCTTCTGAGGGTGAGGGGGGGGATATCCACCGCTTTGTGAAGTGGCACTTTTGTTTAGATTTTTTGTAACTTGTTAATATAGTTTTCTATTCTATTTCTATTTGTATTCTTTTATAACTGCGGTCGGCTGTCGGGCGTTTTGCACGTAAGAATTTCACTCACTGCTTATACTTGAAACTTGAAACTTGAAACAGCTGTTTCCTCAACTATGACATTCAGTTGAGGGACCTGGGAGGAGCGGACATGTGTGCAGTGATGATCTCTGCTTTGTGGCTTAACAGTGAGGCTGGTCTGGGTGCGGCAGCAGGAAGCACAGCAGGGAGCGTGCTGAAAGCATTTCATCACCATGAGTCTGGCAGGGACCAAACTGGGATTCCTGCTGAACCATCAGTTCAAAACACACACACACAGTCACACCTTACTCATTCACACTCACTCACGCACACGCACACGCACACACACACACACACACACCTGGCACTGAAGCGATCGGTTGGTCAGCTTGCCTGCGGACTGCGCCATGACCTTGCGGATCTCCTCCAGTTCCTTCTCGGCCTTCAGCACCTCCTCCTTGGACTCCTTGTCCTGCCTGCTCAGGGAAATGTAAAAACAAAACACACACACAGATGCGACAACACCATTTCAATCTCAATCCAAGCACCACTTAACAGCAGCAGGGGTGGGCAGTGGAAGAAGGCTAAACCCAAGGCCAAGGAGATGCTGCTTCAACGACCAACACCGAGACTTTCCTCTTCATCGACACTAGGATTTCTTATTTAATTAGCAAAGTTTTTGCCATCTTACACATTCCAAATATAAAATCAGATTTTCCTGGCAGCGTGAAAGAACAGATGAAAACACTATTCATCCAGCCAGTGAATGAATGAACGGCAGAGCGTTTGGGGGCGGCTGCTGCACCTCGGGGGCCTGAATGAAAAGGATGACCTTGCGTCAGAGAGAGAGAGCGGCGCTGCTGAGAGCGGGCAGGAGCCAGCACGCCGCCGAGCATTCCTCACATTCTCCGAGTGGAAACAAGACTTAGAAGATCCAAGGCCCCCAGCTCACCGTGTGACGTGACGTTGTTTGACGTCACAAAAGAAATCGGTTTTGTCGTTTGGACAACGTTTTTTTCTTTTGCTGGTAATCGTCCCCAAAAGATGCCGTTCTTTTGGTGACGATTACCAGCAAAACAAAAACATGTTGTCTTGTTTCGAAGAACCATTGTGTTTCGGAGGTCAAATAATTAGAAGTCTCAACGGCAAAATATGATCTTCCTCCAGAGTGGGCTTTTGTTCGAGCAAAGAACTACGTGCCTTTTCAAAAGGTAAAGGCAAAACTGTTTCAAAGCATACATCAATAATTCATACGTGCAGAAGCAGGTGGACGTCGAGAACTACATGATGTGCTTTTATATGTGATAGAACTATATATTGTCATTTAAATTCGTTTTGACAAGGAATACATACAACTACTTTTGTATCTTGGCTTTGGGTTCGTTGTTTTTTCTTATTACAGTACTCTGGTACTCTACAGTACTGTAGAGAACCAGAGTACTGTAACCCTATCAGAGGATACTCCAGATTTTGAGAGGGCCAACCCTCATGAGAAGAAACTCACTATTTCATCCTCTGGTTCTATAATGTTAATAATACTAAAATAAGAAGGACAAGAACAAAATAAGGTCTTCTGTATACCAGTGTTTCCCGTCAATGTGGTAATATTGACTGGGGCCGTGGTTGCATTAACAGGCCTCTGATACAGTCTCTCTGTGGCCCCAGCTATGTCAAGTACCGCACCTGGGAGTGCTGGGAGACTGGGAGCTCTCGCTGGCATAGAAGGACCCGTGGACGTCCCTGCTCTGGTCCAGGCTGGCCCCGCTGTCCTCCTCACCGTTCCCTCGCCTGATGGCCACGGGGTCCAGGCCAGACATGAACTCAATGCTCTGCTTAAGGCTCTGCAGCCTCTCCTAGGAGGAAGAGGATGAAAGATATTAAACCCCTGAAACGTTTGCAACTTAGGCTTTTTTGGCAGGAAATTAAACATAGCTATAGGAACACAACTATAGCACACAGTTTATGGAGAACTCTTTACCAAACTGTAGGCAGCATTATATTGAAGAAGCCATATGCTGCCCCCTGCTGTTGGTCTACTCCTGCAAGTGACGCATGAAGTGACGTAAAATCTTTTAGAGGGAAGTTGGGAATGTTACCCTACCGGGCTCAGGATCTTCATCCCCGAGTGCAGCAGCTTCTTGGCGGCTTTGTGGTAGATGGTCTCAGGCTTGTTGTACATCATTGCGTTTTCACACATCAGTCTGAAGTCTGTCTGCATCAAGAGACACATTTCTTTGTTAGGCTCTCAGAAATCAAAAGAAAACACTTTGTTTAACCTGAACTGTTCAACCATTCAAGTGCAATGGTTGACAATTGTCTCACGTCAATGCAAAGAGTATTTTATTTCGGAAGTGTAGAAAAATAGTGTCGAAAAATACATATGAAATCATATGAAATAAGATTTTAATTATATCTCAAATCTAATTTAACAGTTTGTTATTGTAAAGTTTGCCCTGGTGCATACAGTGGCATGTCCAAGTCCTTACTTATGAAATCCAGTAGAAAATAAGACATACGGGCTAGGCTAATCTGTGCTACACTAGCAGGGTAAGCACCAGCCGGTCAGTACCTTGAGCTCGTCCAGGGACTGGTACCACTCTTTCCTCACTCTGTCCTTCATGGCACTGAAGTCCATGGGCCGCTTGATGACCAGGGAGTAGCCAGGAGCAATGAGATCAGTCACCGGGAAGGAGAAGAATGCACTGGGGTCTTTCCTATAGGAAGTGGAAACGCACAATATTAAGGCCGAGGCATGAATGAAATGGCTGCATTACAACAATGGGTCAAAATACAAGCATGTCTTATTTTGAATCCCAAATGTTCACAATATATGCCATACCTCTGCAGCTGTCTGATGAGCTGGTTTAAGGCCTCCTGTAGAGGTGTCTGTTCTTTTTCTGAAAAGAAGAACACCAAATCAAAACACATTGCAAACGGCATTGGGAACAGAAATGTAAAGCGTCCTGACGCTGTAAGATGTTCCACGTACGTTCCTGTTTATCCAGCTCAGAGCGGATGGGAGTTCTGTTCTGTTCTGGTTCATCCAAGTCACCATCTGCATCCTGAGCTTTTCTCTTCTTTGTCATCTACAATAAAACGAATGAAAATTGGTTAGGCCTACATTCAATCATGACCATTGCTTCTAGGAACTGGCATCCGTAGTTATCCAAATCTATGACTATCGCGGTCTAGAAATGGTAACTTTCCACAATGTATTAGCCATATCAGTCCAACCTTTTTCTTGTCATCGGGGGATCCGACCACCCGTTCTTTATCCTTCTTCTTTTTCTTCTTCTTCTCCCTGGGTTTGTCATAATCTGCCGGCTGCTCGTCGTAAAGCGTGTCCCGGCTGGAGCTCCCCGCAGTCACCTCGGCCCCGGCCACCTTCAGCACCAGCTTCAAGGGTCTCTCCCCCAGCTCTGCACACACACACACACAGGGAGAGGAGGAGGAAGAGGAGGCGTTATAGCCACAGTGACCGCTATCAGACTCAAAATGCATTAGAAACGTCAAGGCAATATTACAGAGATCACAAAGTAGTGTAGTGTAAGCAAGCCAGTAAGACATCGGTCACAAAGTCCTGTACTGGGGCGGCAGTGGCTCAGTCGGTAAGAGCGGGTCAGGCAACAGGAAGGTTGCTGGTTCGATCCCCGGGCTACCTAGACACCTCACCCTGCTGTTCCTGACGTATGGTTGAATGTATGTATGTCGGTGTATGAATGGGTGAATAAGATAATATAGAACTTTATTGATCCCGAAGGAAATTCTTGTGCCAGGTTGCATAGCAATAGAATAAAACAGTAGAATGCACATGATATAAAGAATTATAGCCACAGTGACCGCTATCATACACGCATTATTCATTCAAAATGCATTAGAAACGTCAAGGCAATATTACAGAGATTACAAACTAGTGCAGTGAAAGCGAGAGTGGGTCTGGCAAAAGGAAGGTTGCTGGTTCGATCCCCGGGATAGCAAGACACCTAACCCTGCTGCTCCTGACGTGTGGTTGCCTTGCATGGTTCACACTTGCGTATTAATAGCATCGGGCTAGTATGATAGCATTGGGCTAGTATGATAGCATTGGGCTAGTATGATAACATTGGGCTAGTATGATAACATTGGGCTAGTATGATAGCATTGAGCTAGTATGATAGCATTGGGCTAGTATGATAACATTGGGCTAGTATGATAGCATTGGGCTAGTATGATAACATTGGGCTAGTATGATAGCATTGGGCTAGTATGATAACATTGGGCT
Source organism: Coryphaenoides rupestris (assembly GCA_002895965.2). Lineage (NCBI taxonomy): Eukaryota > Metazoa > Chordata > Actinopteri > Gadiformes > Macrouridae > Coryphaenoides > Coryphaenoides rupestris. The sequence goes on from PIJE02000740.1 coordinate 67,877, forward strand.
AGTATGATAGCATTGGGCTAGTATGATAGCATTGGGCAGCATTGGGCAAGTATGATAACATTGGGCTAGTATGATAGCATTGGGCTAGTATGATAACACTGGGCTAGTACGATAGCATTGAGCTCGTATGATAGCATTGGGCTAGTATGATTAACACTGGGCTAGTACGATAGCATTGGAGCTCGTATGATAGCATCGGGCTGTATGATAGCATCGGGCTAGTATGATAGCATTGGGCTAGTATGATAGCATCGGCTAGTATGATAGCATCGGGCTAGTATGATAGCATCGGGCTAGTATGATAACATTGGGCTAGTATGATAGCATTGGGCTCGTATGATAGCATCGGGCTAGTATGTTAGCTACTGCTGTCGACTAGCGTACAGTGGTCTGTGGTGGATGAGAGCCGCGTGGAGAGCTCTTACCTTCGTATCCGTGTTTTTCCGACTTGTGCTTTTTATGTTTCTTTCCCATTTTTGACTGTTTTGATGGACACTCGCTCAGTTTGTTTTTGTTTTCTTTCTTTGTGATCTCTCTCTTTCTCTCCTCCGGAAGTGTATCAGGGGGAACTCTGCCCCCTGCTGGACAGGCGGGATTGTAACTCGATTGTCACACATTCAGTAAAAACACATTGAAGGCTTACAAACAGGGGCGTCGGACTGGGGGGACAAGTGGGACTGACTACCCTTGTTTTTATTTTGATTTCTTTTCTTCTCAGTAATTAGTGACACAACTACAGCACAATTTGCTAAATAAATTGTTCTCTTAAGTATGACACTACCATGCAAACCTCATTTAACCACATAGTAAAAGTATCACAGTATAATATAGGTAAATATATATAATGATGGTCTAAATTATGCTTACTAACATCAATATATTATCATCAGTAGCCCAGTAACGTGCACACTCAAGTTTTTGTGGCTGTGCATGAAGGACGTTGACGTTTGCAAATGCACCACTAGGTGGCGGTATGTTCCTGCATAATGAGCCGCAGTTGCCTCTCCGTCCTTGTGTTTGTGCTCCATCCTCTGAGAACAATTGAAAATGACTTCCACAACAAGTGTAACAACAAACAAACAAAACAACTAATGGTTTTCTCTGTCTCTATTGAAGCGCCTTGATATATTCAATTACTGTGCTTGTTAGACATAGCGCCATTCAATATCCAATACAAAAAACAAACAAACACATTTGTTTCCCGCAAACTAAAATGTGATTGAATGAGAGTCTAGCCTCTGTTACCTCGTCCAAGGTTACTTTTCAGGAACCTGGACCCCAAGGATCCAGGGGCCTTCAGCCGCGGTGAGGCCCCGTCCTCAGTCTGTTTCTTGTTTGAGGTCCCCCTGGGGTCGTTTTTCAGGTACCCCAACCCACAAGGTTCTCAGGGGCCCAAGGGACACGTTCCAGGCCCCATCCTGGGACTCTGTGCCCTGTCCTGAGACGTTGGTCCCTGTCCTGGGACTTTTGGGCCCTGTCCTGGGACTTTGGGCTCTGTCCTGGGACTTTGGGCCCTGTCCTGAGACTTTGGGCCATGTTCTGAGACTTTGGGCCCTGTCCTGGGGCTTTGGGCCCTGTCCTAGGACTTTGCGCCCTGTCCTGATACTTTAGGCCCTGTCCTGGGACTTTGGGCCCTGTCCTGGGACTTTGCGCCCTGTCCTGATACTTTAGGCCCTGTCCTGGGACTTTGGGCCCTGGCCGAGGTCCACCCGGGATAATTGTTTTCAGGAACACATTATTACACTCGACTTCTAACTCTTAAATCTGAACTACAGCACCTTTAATGGTTACAGAGGAAGAATGGCACACTGAAATGTGCTCCGAACTTTTTCACTGCTCTTATGCTGAGATTAATGATTAATGATGGATGTACATCACCATGGACGTACATCATCTATGGTGAAAGATAGTGAGCATTTTCTAAGCACATTCCAGGTTTTATGAAGAGGCACAGACTGTCGGCAGGAATTGTATGAAAAAATAGATTAAATGCCATTCCAGCCATTCCTTTGTGTATATGGAGAGGGTGATTCTGCCAGCAAAAAAACACATATAAACCCTCACCCCTCCCCATGCATTTCTAAGGTATGCAAAAGAAACGCATGCATCAAATTAAAGTTGCTATTCCAAACAATGCTTATGTTAAATCATAAAATCAGTTTAACATTTCCATTGAAGGAGCGACATTGCCCAATGCAACTGCAATGGAGCTATTTTTCATTGCAGGTGTAAACCCATAACGTTCACTTGAGCTCCTACTGACTACAATTAAGAAGATTCAAATGTATTTCCACACCAAATATTTCACCAGACAGCTCCTACCAAATCATTTGACCATACAGTCGCCATAACTCTTTATAAAAGACAGACACAACAGATAGGCCTAACCATTGACAGGTACAGTGATCCGTCTGCGGCCATTTGAGTGTGTAGCTACTTTATATGGATGTCTCACGGCCTCCCCTCTGCCCCGCGGGGAAGCCATGCTATCCATCTGTTTCGTCTCAGCCTGTAGATCTGCTCACACTTTAGAGGTCTGGGAACGTCTTGGGATTAGACGGACATCGGTTCCAGCAAACACTGCTAACAAACGGCAGATGTGGTGAAGTTCATGATCCTCTGTCACCACATGAGGACTGTAGGGACCGAGAGGTTGGAGTTTCCACATTAAAGAAGCATCCCGGGCTGCGTTACCCAGGAAAACCACTTCCCGCTCAGAGACCTCGGCGGTACGTGTGTATAACAGATGCTCCAACAACGGTTTTATGGGGTTCATCTCTCTAGAGACTAGACCATGGAGTGCCCAAACAGTCATTTGAGATTATAAAATCTAACATAAAACCCATGGATATATGTGGTCATCCCCAATGACCAATGAAAATGCCCCCCCCCCACCCCTACACAGAATCTAACCAGCAAATTTATATTGTGCCTTTCAAGAAACCCAAGGCCGCGTTACAGGTTAGACAGGAGAGACAGTACAGGGACAGAACAAAGGAGGGTCAAGTGTTGTGGGGGGCATTAGGTGGGGTCATGGGCCCCCTGAATTTTGAGGCATTGTAACAGAGAGAAAATCACATTCATTATTTTTCTATTATATTCATTTTCGTTTTTACATATTTTATTTCCAAAGTTCTTTCCAACGTTCTTCTCGATTTATGTACCAAAATCCCTCATTTTGTAAAATGTATTTATTTACAAATGAGTTATTATTTTGATTTCCGGTGCCATCCGTGACGCTGCAGTGTATTCCCACACTTTCGTCAGTTCACACCTGATCTGACGACAGGTGAGTCACGTTCGCATAAGCGCCACTGAGATAATATGGTTCACAAATAAACATTTGTTTAAGTGTATTATTTCACATTAAAGATGGATTTGGTTGTTACGACAGTTTTTTTAATGTATGGTTCGTTGGTTTTTATAGAGTTTGACGAGTGAGAGATGTGCATTTTATAGCTCGTAAAACGCTGTCATGTTTGCCTGTCATAGGTTGAGTGGATGGTTATATACAGGCACAGAGATAAAGTATAATTGTTATGGTATCTCTTTTGTATTGATTATTTTTGTATGTATCCTTGTTCTTGGGGTATATACTGTGTTGTTGTCATTTTGATACAACCTTTTGTTTATTTCCAATGCATTTTATTTAAAGTTCACATCTCATGCACCAGAACACCAACCACGCCAGAACACCAACCACACAGTGTGGCTGGTTTGGACCAGCTTCCAGAGGATGGGGGGCTGCCATACCTGAAGGCCCTGTCCCCAAATGTCACATACATTTGTGACTATCTCCTTTTCACAACATGTCACCACCAACACTTTCCTGCATTGAAAATGGATTGCATTTATATAGCACTTTTATCTAAAGCGCTTTACTTTATTGCCTCCCATTCATACACCTATGGCAGTGCCAACCACGCAAGGGAACAACTGTCAGCAGCAGTTAAGGTTAGGTGTCTTGCTCAGGGAAACTTCGACACTTAGCTCGGCGGAGCCCAAACCAGCAAACTTCCTGCATGTTGCCAGACCCGCTCTTACCTCCTGAGCTACTGCCACCTCTATCTCCTGTGTTCTGTGTGGGTGGTTTCAGTTGGCAGCACAGTGACTCACAGTCTCACACTGTAGGTCCATAATATACATTGTGCACTGATTGCCCTTTATGAACTCCAATGACGATCTACAGATATACAGTGGAGGTGGCGGTGGGTTTGACGACAGGAAGTGGATTGTCTCACCGGGGTGGCGGCGGGGGGGGGGGCGGTGGCAGTCAGAGGAGCCACCGGGCACGGATGTGATGACAGACGCCATGCTTGGAGATCACTGCAGCCGTCAAGCCATAATGGGATTTGAGGATGTAACCGACGGCAACATCAAAGCCGGGAGACGGCGGCGGAGTCACGTCGCCCCATCCTATCCGCTGCCTATCTATCCCCTGCCTTTCTGTAAACCTTTGAGCATCAATCACCCAAGACCCAGCCAAGGCGTTATGCGTGCGGTGGTGCTATTTTTATCTACACCCCCCAAAGAAAAACTCATCCGGCGCGTTGCTTTGATTACGAACGTTTCTCGCCTCCATATTCTCTCAGCAACGTTCCGAACACGCCCTTCCTCCTCTGAACAGACCGTTTCATCCGTCGGTGTATTTTTTTTACATTCATACCGGAGGCCTTGATTGACCCTATCCTCCACGGTCACCTGGACTGAACACATGGCCCCGGCTAGCAGCACCGGTACAGACGATGCCCCACAACCCCCCCCCCACCAAAGTGAACCAAAGCGATTTTTCCGAAACGTTTCTGGTGCGCTGATGCGAGCGAGGCAGCGGCGGCGGCGGCAGCGGCATCGAGCGTCGCTCCGTTTGAAGTGTCTCGGAGTCGTCTGAAGCCGTTGGATGCGTTGTCGTTAGCAGCTGCTGCCTCCCATTGTCGGCCGCGGTCTCGTCTCATCCAATTACTTTCATGTTTATTTCATGGTTGGGGAGGTGGGCGAGGGTGGGGTGCTTGCCTAATGTCTTTTTGCAGTTTAACATTACACTCTGACTGCTCTTTAAGGTCGTTAATATATCATTCTGTTTTCCATAGCTCCATTACAAACTTTTTTTTTTTTTTCTTCCCCTGTCCTATGAATCTAAACGAAGGGGTTTGTGTGTGTGTGTGTGTGTGCGTGCGTGTGCGTGCGTGCGTGTGTGTGTGTGGAAAAGCATGTATGCATGTGCGCATATATACTGTATGTGTGTGCGTGTATGTGTGTGTGTGTGTGTGTGTGTGTGTGTTTCCCAAGATATGAGACGGGTTTGGTACAGGTGGGGGGAACGCCACCGCTGATTTCTGTCGTTCTGAGCCTTTATTCTCCAGAAGCCTCTGAAGACAGCGGTCCCGGGGGTGGGGACTGGGGAGGTGGGGGGGGGGGGGGGTGGAAATACATTGGGGAGACGCATTCAAACAAAGCCCCCCGTCGTGCTCGGTGACGATTCCCCCGTCAGATCCTGAGCTGTTTGAAAGTTCACATGGAGTGAGAGAGAGCTGGCCTCTGGGAAACAATCTTCGCTAACTCCAGGAGAGTTTGTCATGGCGGCGGCGTGCGCGCACAAGGTAGAAGTCTGGCCCTGCCGTCTTGGTCCTCCTCTGGCTAGTGAGTTAGTCAAAGTCAAAGTGTTTTATTGTCACATGTACATCATAACACAGGGTCATGCTGAACAGTGTCATTCTTGTGACATGGCAGGCGACGGTACGGGAAAAAAAGTCGGCAAAAAATATAAACCGCTGAGTTATACCGTTCAGCTGATCGGCTGTGTGTGTTTGATTCCTACGCATCGCCAATGAGTATCTTTTTGTCGAGCTATTTATTTATTTTCCATTTTAATGAAGTGTATAATAAGTATAGTTTCTTTAGGAAATGAGGTTTCCTGCGCTTTCTCTATTTCTCTCTTATTGCTCTTGACGGCCCTTGGTTAATTGGCTAGCAACGCCTCAACGTTCTCGGTACTAGAAGCCCATCAGATTAAATAACCAGCGCTCGCTCAAACTGACCTCTTTAGAGACTCCGTCATCGTCTAAAGCTCATAAACAACCCAGAAGTTTCGACAAGAACTTTCTACCAGTAAACAGAGACAAGATAAAAGAAGGAACCCTTTGACGTTTTTCCGGCTGGGACCCTCGCCGACCAGTTCTAAGCAAATCACATGATGCCATGAGGAGGAGGGTGGGGGGATGGCGGGGATGAGGGGGGGGGGGGGGGGGGGCAGTAATTGTGTCATTTTCCGGCCCATGGCCACGGGAAGGACAAATGATTGGGAACTGTCATCCTCTCTGTCATGTCCCGTGTGTGTGTGTGTGTATGTACGTGTGTGTGTCTGTGTGTGTGTGTGTGCGTGCGTGTGTGCGTGTGTGTGTGTGTGTGTGCTTCCTGTGCTCCTCCGCAGGCCCCCGGCCAATAGATTACAAAGGTGTGGCGTCCGCGTGGCGTCCAAACGTGACACATAAAAGACCCAAAAAAAAAAAGGAGGCGGATCAACAGACGGCGGCCCCGGCTTCTATTCCGCTACTTTGGCGTCGAATCCGGCAGATGGCACGGGGTCCGTCTGGGGGCCCCCGGCCGACGCCCCCGTCCGAGGGCCCCGGCGACGAGCGGCGGAGCAGCGTCTTCAAAGACCCTCTGTAATCGAAAGAAACATCACAGGCGAGAAGAAAGTGACTGACTCCCAGCCCGCCGCCCTACTAAGAGGGCGAGCGAGGCACTAATGAAAGGCAGATAAAGGGATTGAAGGCACAGTCAGCGCCTCACCAAAAAAAAAAAAAAAAAAAGCCTATGCCTTTCTTCTAAGAACCTACAGATAAATAGTGGAGTCGGATCTTTTGTGCTCCAGACCAAAATAGGAACACACAAGATAAAGAGTCTGCTTCAAAGCCGCCTTCCCCTGTTGAGTGTGACTCAATTCAGTCAATATGGCGGCCAACAAGTACGGGGTAACGTTCGTGACCGCAGCAGGAAAGATGGGCAAAGGATGGCGATTCCATGCCGTTTCCTTTTGGGGTGGGGTGGGGTGGGGGGAGGGGGGGGGTGTATTTAGCGGAAAATGCCACCACCGCCCTGGGTTTGTGGACGCTTTGATGTTCCAGTCGCAGGCCTGGTGCTTGCTGTCAGACGCGGAACATATCAGGGAGGCAAGAGCCTTTGTCACGTCTTACTCTTTATTTATTTATTTATTTATTTGTTTACCCCCCCCCTGTCAAAGAAGAAGAAGAAGAAGAAGAAGAAGAAGCCCCCCCCCCCCCCCCCCCCCCACCCTCCCCATTCAATTGCACTGATAAATTCTCGCTTTTCAGTGACGTCTGGCAGGTTCGCATCTGTCTCCGGAAGACGCATTCATGGCTGACGGAACCTCACATCAAAGAGCCCCCCTCCGAATACATCGCTTTCCATTCCAGGAAACAGTTGGGTTGGATGTTTGCAATTGTGCACCGTGACAATTTAACTGGGAGCCTTACTTCCTAGTTAGTCTCAATTCTGGCGTTGTGTTGCCAGAGCCAGCCCAGGCTAAAGAAGCACCAATCATCCCTCACTATCACACTAGCCCCCATTCCCATCACCCATCACCACCCACCACCACCACCACCACCACTGCCGGTCGGCCACGGATGACGGTGTGTGTGATGGGAGGTGTGGACAGGGGTCTCCAGAGACCCTCTATACCAGGCGTCTCGGGTGTGGTGCGGTGTGGCGCGGCGCGGGGGTATGGAGGTGTTCAGCGGAGCGAGCTTGGATCAGTCATAGTCTGACGACTCCCAGTCTGCCCCCCACCCACCACCCACCACCCACCACCCACCACCCACCACCTCCTCCAACAGTCCAGGGGATTAGTTAGCTGATGTGTGGCTATAGGCTGGCTCCTCTCTCTCCCGCACAGCGCGGATTTCCCCGTTAGCTTTCTGACAAGCCGCTGGACTGTGTCCGTGTCGGCCTGTCAAAGCCGTGAGCGGTTGCCGCCTCGGAGGGATTATAACCAAGTTCCCGTACCACCCATCCCCGGGGTTGGTCCTCCGGTGGTGGTGGTGGTGGTGGTGGTGGTGGTGGTGACGACGGCGGCCTCGGTGTGGTGGAAGCACGGAGCGCACCACGAGGCACCAGGCAGACGCATTGGCTTCACTCGTGCGATGGGATGGTTTTCAAATCATTAAAAAAATGTATAATTATCTTTTTTTTTCTTCTTGTTTTTCATGTTAACAGCGCCCCTCTTGCCTCGAAGTGTTTTAAGTTTGGCCAACGTCGTCACATGAAGCACACACACACACATACGCATACGCATAAACACTCATACACACTCACACATGCGTATACACACAACAGGACACACATAAGCATACACACTCATACACACACACACATGCATATACACAAACACACACCACACACATACGCATAACACTCATACACACCACACATGCATATACGCACACACACACACACACACCACAAGTCACACAGACACACACAAGCATACACACACACACACACACACACACACATAAGCATACACACTCATACACACTCACATACGTACACACACACACACACACACACACACACACACGACACACACACACACACACGCACAGCATGCACAGACACACACACACGCACACACAGACGTTTGCAAGGCTAGCACTGTTCACTCTGACTCCCATGCGTCTGAATGCGCAAACCGCCTCTAGTCTGCGTGGGATCAGGTGAGGAGTCTTAGATCCCCCCGATGGAGACCACCTTTATTATACGCCGTGTACAACGACAGCGACAGTTTTAAACGGGTAACAAAGCAGCACACAGCCCTCAAATGCGAAGCGCCTGCTTGTTTTGTTTCGCTACGGCGGGGCCGACGAGACGTACGGCGAAAAACAAGCTTGAAAGTACACGCCGAGTACTACTTTCCACATTAAAATTCCCCTGCCACTCTGTCTAATCGCCGGGGTCACGTGTACCACCGCAGATTGTGTGTCGCTGGGTAATGTCGGGCGGGAGAAAAACATGTACTGTATGTGTGCACGGGGGGGGAAAGTGCGTCTCTCGAAGGCTCTCCCATTCGCAAAACAAATGAAAGGGTTTGTAATCGTTTTAAGAGGCAAATGAATTGAATTTTAATTGGATTTTAAGTATGTTTAGTCAGGAGTTTAGGGAGCGATTATCATGAAGCTTAATAACAACAGCAGCTTTTCCCGCTGTGCAACAACAACAACAACAACAACAACAACAGCACTAAAATGTTTTTTTATATATAAGGTAGGGAGGAGGATGGTTGTGTTAAGAGAGGACAATGAAAGGGAAATCACATTATGCGACCGTATAAAAATATATGTAGACAATGCAAACCCATGTTAAACTTGCATGCATGTTGTCCAATAAATAACCTTCAGAATTGACTGTAGTGGGGGGGGGGGGGGGGGGGGGGAGAGATGCTAGACGAGACCTTGTGATCTCCCCACCCATCATTTAAGATATACAAACGTCCCTCTCTTGGACAGCAAGTGTTTGTACACTGAATTAAATGGAACCTGCTGGAATTGCAGCATTCACTGTCACTGACTTTGAGTGAAGACCACTGATCCATTGATGTTCCGGATGATGGAAGGCCTACTACTTTGAATCCATCATAAAAAATTAATTGCATTTCATGTTTGGCGCCACTATATCCCTGTTAGTTCAGTCATTCATTTGGTTGCTGATTAAGAAACGACTCAGCATCACTCAATCCCGACACATTTTTTCTTTGGACTTTGCGACACCAATCCAGCTCAACAACATTAGAAGTGGCCAGTATGAACAGACCCGTGAAGAGCGTTGCGAGGAGGAATCAGGATCAGACAGACAGTAGTGTTAATGTCTGGGTGTCTGCTGGTGTTTGTGTCTTAACTTAGACTCTCCTTCTTACGCCCAGCGGAGGATGTCTGACGCATTCAAGAGTAGTGTAATTAGTTTAATTAAAGGCTGACTTGAGCGAGGCAGACAAAATGGTAAATTAAAGAGGCTCATAAACTGAAAATGAAATGGTTAACAAGCCCAATAATGGCATTTGGGAATATGATCTAAATGTCCACATTTATTATGGTGTGCATGTTTACAACATTGCGGGTTCTGTATTGCACCAGTTATAGACATAAGAATAGATGTTATGATTGAAGTATGAGACAGTTATCCTTTGAACAATATCCAAAATGCTTCAGATGAAACATTTAACCACAACAAAATATAGGTTATTATAATATCCATAGTGATATATTTTAACAGATCCAATTTCATTGCAGTTCAGACTTGAATGAATCTTCAAATTGTTGAATTTAACAACAACGTTGACATAATATACAGCAACATTTATCAATCTAATGAAAAATCAGTTATTTAACTTATTTCAGTTATAATACCTATTTCAGAGAGAGAGAGAGAGAGAGAGAGAGAGAGAGAGAGAGAGAGAGAGAGCAGTTCTCTGATGAGACGATGAAAACTAAGATGTGTCCAAATTGACAATGTTCAGCTGTGAAGATAATTCCTCCGATGTGCGCAGAGGCGCATGAAATGTGTGACCTGACAAAAATGCGTTTGGCAACCTGTCTTTTACAGCCCCCAAATATAAAACCCATTTACAGGATGACAACTTTGAGAAAATGGTAAAAACATGATGAGTTTCCCTCTCTGCCAGAGCGTTTGATGGGGCGACAGAGTAATCCAACAGCTCCAGCAGATGCTGCTGCATGGAGGAGTAGAAGAACAGCCGTGTGATTTAGCTCCATACACACGCTTGGATTTGGCAAGAGCTTAGAGCGACTCTATTGCGCAATCAGCAAATGTGCCTCTTATAAAAACAAACCATAAAACTGTGTTCGTCGTAATAACTGCATGTTTTATTCTTATGTTTTTGGAGATAAATAGAGATGATATAATCAGATGTGCGTATATGATCAGATGAGTCTTGCTTCTCATCAAGTTCAAACTAAGCTTTAATTGCGAGCGGATTGTTAAGTGCACAGTCACCGACCCAAGTGCCTCTTCAATTTTATATCACGCGTATTGTAAACACCCACACACCCGCACCCCACACACAAAGTAAGTACGCTGTGTTACCACCGTCGGGTGACGGATGCAGAACGAGAGTGTTTTTGAGGGAAGCCGCGCATCGCCCTTTTACCACCTGTTAACGTCGCCGAAAGTCGTTAGAGAAGGCTTGGCGACTGGGCCGACGCCAAGGCCCCGGCGCTTCCCGAGGAGAAGCCGCCGGTGGGCGACAGCATGGAAGTTAGTTGGCGCTCCCTTTCAAAGACGCCTCCCTATCGAGGGAGACTCCGTGACCTTGTTTCCTTGCTGTGAAAGATGCAGAGCTGGCAGAGGGGGGGAGGGAGGGAGGTAGGAGGAAGAGGGAGAGGGAGAGATGGAGAGAGTGAGGAGACAGCGAGCAAGATGGGTAGAGGAGGAGAGAGAAAGAGAGAGAAACAGAGAGAGAGAGAGAGATAGAGAGATGGGTGGAGGAGGAGGGAGGAAGAGAGAGGAAGAGAGAGAGAGAGAGAGAGATAGAGAGGTGGGTGGAGGAGGAGGGAGGAAGAGAGAGGAAGAGGGAGAGAGGAGGGGAGATGGCAGTGGCAGTAGGCGGAGGCGGAGGCGGTGGGGTAACTTCAAAACCCACATCAAACGGAATAAATAATTGTTTCTGCTGGTTTTGTTGTTGTGATATGGATCGGCAAACCAGCGAGTGGCGAGGAGGAAGCTTTGATTTCAGGCCGCCTTCCTGGAGAGGGCTTCTTCTGACTGGCTGCTAAGTAGGGAGCAGCGAAGGTCTATCTGATTAAACTCCTGTTTGTTTTAATCTCCCCCCCCCGCTCCCCACTGCCCCCCGGGGGAGACCTGCAGAGAGGGAGGAGAAAGGAGAGAGAAGATGGAGGGAGAGAGGGTGGGACGCTGAAAGGTCCTCCACGCCCCAATCGTACTGCGATCATACTCATTTTAAACCAAAATGAGTATGATCAGATAAGTGCGCCTTCGTTCACAGAAAATGTGCATGAACAACGCTTCTCAGAGTATTGTGCGCACGCTCTCAACGGATTTTGAAATGAAAAGATCCAAAATAAATAACATGGCGATACTCCCAGCCAGGCGGTGCGCGTCAGACACAACGCCAGTTCATAGGCCGACACAAACAGCCCGTTTAACAACAGGTCAAGACAACCCTGACGAGGGAGAGAAGGTGTTGATCTGAGCTGGGGGACCGGATGAGACCTTCCAGTATTTGAAGGAACGTCGATGAGCTGTGACGGAGACGATAAGATTCCCCCCCGCTCCGATTCATCTGTCAGCATCGTGCCCAAGCCTTCTGGTCATTATATTACCTCAGATTAATTATTTGGTTCTGTGGCTGGTCTGTGATGAACAGACCACCGGCTGGTTACTATGGGGACACCGGTGATGGGGTAAGGGGCGGGCGGGCATGAATTATACATGGACTCTTTAGCGAAACGATGAGACACTTTGGTCATTTTTTTTTTGCATTATTGTTGCTTTGAACAACCAGGTTGGTACTCACGATGACTGGTTTTCACTTTTCACTGGGTTTTTTTTTTTCCTCTTTCTCCATTTGATAGAGTTGAGGGAAGCCGAATAACGGAAGAGACATCGCAGACAGGAAGCCGAAGCCTCCGTGGTGAGTTGGGCATGATGTGTTTATAAAGTGAAAGCTTCTCCTCACATGGGAGCCGGATGCTACGACTCCTCTAGCATCCAGACTGACAGACATACACAGACAGATACAGCAAGTGTTGAAAGCATCCTCGGCTAGGTAGGCTGATAATCAGTCCGACTCTAAATAACGTAACCGAACTAACGCACTAAAAAAATAATACGTTATATTATAAAAGTCTTGATATTTAAACGGTGTCATTGCTGGATTCTGTTGCATCGGAAGTGCTGCAGACAGACACAAAATCTATTAGTAGTACCTAGTAGTATACTAATGCCACTATTAACCAACCCGTCCCAAACACAGTAAGTACAGTACACACAGTAGGCCTAAATACACACATTTAGAGAACGTAGTCTTCGGCTGTCATGGTTGCCCACAGATCAGATCATCTGTGGGCACCCCCCCCCCCTTCCCTTATCACTATTTACTCCACATATTCCCCCACTGTGACATCTGATTGGAAACCGCTGAGCAAGCGCCCGCTGGAGATGTGCGGAAGCAGATGAGATCCTGACAGAAACTCAATGCCAGCAAACAGGAGCTGCCGGAGAAATAAAGGAGACTCGCTGAGCAGCGCGTTGCGGCGGGGCCCACCACCACCGCCGCCCGCGCGCCGCCGCCGCCACGCAGCTACTTACTCAACGGAAAGTCGTCTCGTCGGATCATTTCGACACACGGAGAGACAACGGGAGGCGTCGCTTCACCGTCTCTGACAGCACACAGCCTCCCCCCACCTCCACCCGCCGTCCACATCCACCGGCAGACAGAGCGCCAGACAGAGCTCGTTAAGACGCGCACATCAAACGCGTGACGCAACCACCGCGATTTAAATATTGAATCGATGTGCGGTGGTGGTGGGGGTGGTGGTGAGGGTGGTGTTGGTGGTGGTGGTGGTGGTGGGGGGAGCCGATCGGCAAGCCAAGCGCTGCGCGATACGCGGGCGCAGACACCGAGAGACAGATGTATATTTTAGCAGCCGCTTCCTCGCTAAACTGCCTCGCGGCCTCGGGGACCTCGCTGATGAAAATGAGAGCCGCAGATCTGGTGGTGGTGGTGGTGCTGGTGGTGGGGGTGGGATGTCTCTCGGGACTCCAGTAAGTGGCAAGGTCTCCGTACGTTACTTAGTGCAGCCCCCCCTTGCTACACCCTCCTCCGATCTCCCTCCTCCCTCCCTCCTTCCTTCCCTTGACAGGAGGTTCCTCTAACGGGGGGAGGCCCTTGCGACCGGGCCCCATGCAGGCACCAGAGACCGACGAGCTGTAATGGACTCCAGCCAGGCCTGTCCCGTCTCTTTCTCCACGGTCGGTTCCCCTTCCTCATTTGCAACAAGCCTCACAGAATGGGCCTGCAAACAGACAAGGGGAGAACCACCAAACAGATTGCAACTGCTGTGTCGGGTGCTGTTGTGTTTGCTTAGGTTTGTTTTCCTATTATGAGATGAACCGTGAACGGAGACAAACGTTTTGGCATAAAATGGCCCAGGATTGTGTACCCATGTGGCTAAATTTGCTCTAATATAAACAGAAATGCTTTTGATTCATCATCCATCTTCCAGGGCCTCATTCTCCCGTGGCCCTCTGCTTATAATAGTCTCTCTGGGTGCCAGAAAAGTGACCAGATATCAGTTACTCCAGAATCATGTCCTTTGGTCGTCTCATTCTTATCTCAATAAGCCCCAGATGAGAGTTGTGCCCAGAATTTAAAAAAATATGTTGTTTTTTTCTTTATAGACAACTTAATATCTCAATATCTTGCTCAATACAAATTACAATGGATTTTGAGCAAATCATCAATCAATCAGGTGGCCATATCCTGTTTGTAGTCCATACGAATAATTATTTTCCATATGAATAAACAGAGAAATACTGCACAGTACTGCACAGTGATGTAGTACAGGCTCTATTGGAGCTACAGGAATAGCAGTTTAAAACACTCAGAAGGGCCTGAAACGCGGGGCTAGCCTCAGCTTTTCTGAGCCCCCCAACAAGGCTTTGTTGTGGGGCATCATGTTTGTGGAGTTGTACCCTGAACACTGATTGGTTTCATTCATCCTAACCATCCTAAGTGTTTATTCAATTACTACAGTTTGGTTTCTTTAGAAAATGATGGAAAACTATTATTTAAAGCGCAGTGCCCAGACACAGAAACCATGAGTGTCCTCCAGCCAAAAAAATCTAACTTTAGGTTTGTTTGTAGTCCAAAGCTATTTAGGTCATTTTTCTTTGGTGCTGTGAAGCATTCTCAAGTATGTTTATTTTCAGTTGTGTGACAGATGTGCATTTAAAAGGTAGCATTACAGCTCCATTAACCAGGACTTTGGATGTAAAATAGCATTACAGAATGCTGGGCGATGTGAAGGGACTACGAGATGCTATCTTCTCACCAAGGACCTCCAGTTTATTATCTCAACAGGGACTGTGCTCAGTTTTAACTACTTTATGCTTATACGCAGTTTTGAAAAATGTGTATTATGATAGTTCTTTTAAATCCCAGCCATCCAAGACACTTTAGATGTTGGATATGGGTTCACACAATATTTTACACACAACAGAACAAAGGCGCCTGAGAAAATATCATACACATAGTTGTAATATTTTGTAAAATTGCAACGCGACCTCAGAAAGAAATTACATTAGATCAAGCAATACAGACATACAACTGGAGATGTATGTCTATATTGAGACCGGCATGTTGTCTTTTCATTCATATTAATCATAAGCAGATTACTTTCTTGTGTCTCAAGATATCTATGGAGTAGCAGTTTTGTTTGAAGAAGTCAGTCCAGTTCCCATCGCCCAGAAGAGGCAGGGACAGCTTGCCAGCTGTGGTCACTCTGACCTGGGCTCCTCTGAAGGACGTGATGTGGCTGATCTCACCATCTAGGGCCACAGTCAGTCTCCATACTCCTCATGTGTACCAGCATATGTCCCCTGGGCAGACTGGCCAGATTGACCAATGCCATTGGCAGCCTTTGGGAAGACCCTGCCAATTGGCATGCAGGCCAATAGAGAGCCAGTATATAAAAGCTGACAGGACAGCATTTAGAAGCCACTTGGAGTTAATTTATATGATTCCTGATGTTTCATCTCAAGAGAAAAGCGGCGTGCTAAATATTTGATGATTCCTGCTGTGTTTTTTTCCATTGTGGATTCACAAGTTCACCATAATGGGCCGATGCGCGTGTGTTCCTGAAATGCAATTTTAGACAGTCCCTCGCTCAGAGAAAGTTTTCAAACTCGTGACGTGTTTGCCTTAGTTTGCTAATGCGGAAACGACAAGTGTATAAACGGAGAGCTTATTGACTTAAGTCAAGTGACTTGAGTGCAGCTGTCCCAGCCCTGCTTGCTAATGTCTGCGGCTCTTGGCTTTGGCGCACTTCAAAGTTCCCTTGAAACGCAGTTATGTGTTTATTTCAGACGGACTTGTAGAAGCGCCTAATCAACAGGGAGCTGACATGAAGGTCTTAAAGGTTCCACTTTGAAAGAGAGATCAGTGCCCGCTTACATCCAAACTCACTTCGGATGTAGGAGAGGTGTTGGCATAAATTATGCCTTGGACAGTGGATAAAATGAATATGAAATTGAAGCATTGTGATATGAGTCTTCAGAGTAGATAAAAGGTTAAAAAAGAGAGGCGGGGAGGGGCCAGGGGGTGGGGGGGGCAGGGGTTAAATGCATCTCTAAAAGGAGCTTACATTTTCTATAATATTAAACCAACTCAGCCTTTCATCTTTTAATCCTGTGCTCATACGGTTGTGAGATAAGCAGGCATGACTAACCTCTCTTTCTCAGCCTATCTAGTCGTCGAGAAAGAGCAGAGCCCACATAATGAGCTCTTTTACCGCCTTTTGAAGACAAATTGGACTGGAATTCCATGTTTAATGGATCCTCTTTTCAGCAGAATTCTGTTTAAAATTCCAAAGAAAGGTGTCGTGTGGGTGCCTGGGTTTCATTTGAACGTACCTGCTGGTGATATCATAGTATGACCTAATGTAACTCTAACTAAAGCTTGACCCGTAAATGCGGTTAATGGTAACCACTCTACCATTTACTCGAGCATAGCATGTGGATGTGTCTCCAGGAATCATTTGTGAGTCGATGTCACTTCCAAACGGTGTCCTTGGCAATAAGTACAAATAATTGTTGACCGCTCGATCTATAATTAGTATTGTACGATGTATGCTGTGATGTATGTGGCACCTTTGCATAGACTGCACAGACTTTTCTTAAAAGCTTAAAAACACACACTGGAAAAAGGCGGAAGCGGTTGGAAGGTTCCAACGTTTTTTAATGATGACATTGACATACAAAGGACCACGAGCAAAACACCTGCTTGACTCCTGCGGCTTGCGGCTTTGGTCGGCTTCCAATGCGTCTTGTATGCATCTTGGATGTGCTTCGGTAATTCTATCTCATTCTAAGATCCGTTTAATACCTGGCGTGAACAAGGTCTGAGGCTGAAGTTAATTGCACCATTTGATGTCAGTTAAGGTGTGTTTAGGCTTTTGTTCTTGCAGGCAATTAAGGGTGTCAGTTACCTGGGAATCAGTTGGTCCACAGTGCATCTCTTTGTGTAGTCACATCTGTCAAACTGAATAACTGACTTGCACAGCTCTGTGAAACACCAGTTAGGCTGGTTGGCCCTGCCTCCCAGAAGTAAGAGTTAAAAAGGGAAATCTCCCCTTCAGTATCTTATTACGCTTCTGTCATTCTTAAACGATCAATTGTGAGACCCGATAATGAGCTTGATTGTTTAGCCTTCCAAAAAAATGTGACTTTGGAATCCTTTGTAGGGCAGGACTCACACACACGCACAACGGGCGTCTAAAGATTATTTCAGTTTCATTCTATTTTTATCGCAGATCAAACGTTAGCTCAATGCTTTTCGAAGTTGAAACTTTTGCCAATTGCCTTCTTGCACCACGCCGGAGCCTGTGTGGAACCTTTAATTGGGCATTATTTCCCCCTTCTTGTGTTCTCGTTACTTACGTTGCCCCGGCGCTTTCATCTCACGCCCTTTGTTATCCGCCAACGGTGCGGCATCAGATGCAAAAGGCGCTCGGCCCCGTATAGACTTTCTCACTTGTTTTGATCCTATGCGTTCGTTGCTCCCATCCGTTTATCTTCCCCCGTCTATTTTGGCTATAAAGTGGAGAGAGAGGGAGGCTGTGACTGTGTGTGTGTGTGTGTGTGTGTGTGTGTGTGTGTGTGTGTGTGTGTGTGTGTGGGGGGTGGGGGGTCATGGGGGACCGGGGGCGGGGGGGGGGGGGGGGGGTCATGGGTTTGAACAAGGCCAATTAGTTTAAAGGCTGGACGCCGGGACTCGGAGCACCAACACACAGAGACATATTCACATATTACATTTGTGTCTTTTACACTTCTGACGGGGAACGCCATCATGTGGCTGTTTTCATCGGGCCGTTTGATGCCGCCGGACGGAGAAGGGTGTCCATTGTCCACCCTTGTGGCCCGCGGGCATGTTGCAGGCTACGTGCAGTGAGCCAGCGGAGGGTTGACTGGGGCAGGCCAAATGTCACAGACACACAGACAGGCAGGCAGACACACACACACACACCACACACACACACACACGCACACACACACAGATTACTGTGAGCCTGTGTTTGGGATGCCTGTCCTTCAGCTCTGTGTCTCCTCATCCCTCTTTCCCCCCCAAGCCGATCCGTCTCCGCCTCTGTCCTCCCAGACGGTCATGTCTCTTGGTCCGGCTGGTTGTTCATCTGGCTGGAACCCCCCCCGCCCCCGCCCCCACCGCAACCCCACCCCTCTCTCTGGGGTCCCTGAGTCTGGCAGCGTTCGGGGGCACCTGCCATGGCTTAAATCAGTTTGCTCTGATATCCACACAAAGCACCCCGGCCCATGAATACCTTCGACCCGAATCATTGCACGTCATAAAGCACTGGCTTGAATACTGTTTAGAGACCCGAGACAAATCGCTGCTCTGTTTGAGGATTTTCGAGGAATGTTTGCGGACCAGAAGCACACTAGAATATGCAGCGTTCGGACCACAATGCCAAGTCATTCTCACGGTGGACAAAAAAATCCCATAAAAACACACTCCCTCTTCTTCTCCAGTTCGCCTATTGTATTTCACTTCGTAGACGGGGGGGGGGGGACAGAGCCTTTTTATTTATTTTTATTTCTATTTGCTGCGATGCTGACATGACACCCATGTGATGCGAACGCCACATTCCGTTTGACCCGGACCGATCCCTGGTCCCCAGATGCCGTCAGTGCGGACGCAGTCGCAGAGAGTTTGTGCACACAAAGTGCCGTGCGCTGCAGATGGTCCCCATTGGAACTCACTGGCGGATCTTTGATTCATGACACAACCCGACTCAATACCCAGCGCTGACTTTGATATATAGGTCTGTTTTGTGAAATGTGGCTATTCAAAGCATCTCTCTTTTAATTGCTACCAAACTTTGTCAGATGCTTTTTTTGTGTGTCCCAAAGAGCCTTAGAAAGCATCCTAAATGTCCATATGTTCAGATACCAATGGACACAATAAACAGAACATGTGCCTACTGCCATAGAAACCAATAGAACCACACTGCACACTTCAATGCTATATATTTTCCTCCCCAAAAGGGATTCGATTGATCATGTTATGTATGAAGATGAGAGCCTTAATTGTTTTATCAATGAACTTAAGTGACTCATATTCATTTATTCGTACTCTTGGTGAGACTAATCCAAATGCAACGCATGGAGCAGGAGTGTGGAACAGATTTAGGCCTTCAGGCCTACATCAATGTTAACATGAATTCAGCTCACACAGCCAAAACTTTATTCAAAGAGAATCTATTGAATGGTTCAATATCATTGGTCTTTTGTCGAATCAGTGTAATTTTGCAGACATGCATTCAGGGTAGAAGGTGGAAGGCCTACATCTTGCCCCAGTGATCCGTGTGGACTCCGTTGACAAACTATTTCAACTGTACACAATCATGCAAATATGCTTCCCTTACTGTTGTCAACGTTGGAGGCTATGCACGCGCAAGTACTTTTGAACTCTGTTTAGCACGCTGAACGAGTAGAACTCCCACCCACATTGTTTTAACAGACACAACACTGACACGCATAGTCAACAAATCAAACTCAGATTTGAAAAAAAGGAATGCAAGCCAGCCTTGTCTACGCCAGAATAAGCTGAATATAAAATAGTGAAAACAAAAGAAATAATAAAATGCTCGATTTTCACCCCTATATACAGTATGCAGCATAATAGCAGAATCCAGTGTTCTCACACTACTATTTACGGCTGATAAATGAAATTACATTTTATAAATATAGACCAATGTGTACTTCAAAAGGAAATGCAAGTTAAATTGAACAGCCAATACCAACGTTTGTCAAACCAGCCACTGATTAGTAACTTTCCATGTTTTTTTCTGTCTGGTTAGCCACCACCGCACACCGACTGTTGCACCAAGAGAGCAGATCACTAGGCCAAGCAGAACCACAGAACCAGTGTGTGTGTGTGTGTGTGAGTGTGTGTGTGTGTGTGTGTGTGTGTGTGTGTGTGTGTGTGTGTGTGTGTGTGTGTGTGTGTGTGTGTGTGTGTGTGTGTGTGTCTGTGTATTTGTGTATTTAGAGCAAGCTGCCTAACCCCAGTCTGTTGCTTAAATGAACAAACACTAACATGAACTCTATTCACACAGACACACATTAAAAAGTGTCGAGTGTTCAGTGCACGAATATAACTTTCATATAATATCGTCGCTTGACAGCAGAACAATAGCCAGCTACTGTATGTCATCCGTTCGTTTTGCATATTTATTTCAATGGGCTGGTTCATTTGATATGTTGGATGAATTGGGTTATTGGCTATGAAGCAAGAACAGAGCAAAGCAGTGGACAGGAAGAGGCTAACCCAGGAGACCTTTGTGGCGTTTCGTCCATCGACCGCTCCACTTAAGTGCTGCTGCTCTCAGGTCCCTTAAGGTTTGATGCCCTTTCCCTTGCCCACTTAAAATGCTTTCACATCCCTCTCATACGTCAACACCTCTCTGCTCGGGTCACGTGACCCGCCGTCTCTGTGGCATGTGTGCTGTGCTTTGTGGCTTTTTTTTTCAGACCACAACCCTATCCGTCCCCGTGAACGGGGAGCGACGTGGATTTTAAGATAAGCATGGATGAGAGTAGACTCATGGAGAACCAAGGTACACACATGAGACACTCAGGTTTGTGTTTGAGTAACGTCTGGATGCTTACAGAACAAAATGAGTTTATATCCGGTGATGTGGAAGAAGAGCTACTTTAATGTTAGCCAAACATTAAGCTTCTCAGGCAAGGTTTAAAAAAGCATCATTCTAGAAAAGCCGTGTTTGATAGCTCTGCACACGTACACACAGCCACACCCACGCACACACGCACACACACACACACACACACACACATGTTCCCACACACACACACACACACACACACACACACACACACACGCACGCTGGTTTGGAAAAAGTCTCATAACTGCTCATAACTTAAAGTCTCCATTTCTGGATTCTTTCATTTCTACAGAGGGTGGTGGTGGTGATGGTGGGGGTGGTGGGGGTGGTGGTGGTGGTGGTGGGGGTGGTGGTGGGGCTGTCTTGTTCCACGGGAGGTGCGGTTTGAATGTATGCTGGAATAACAGCCACACTTTGGCTGTGGTTTGGCGGTCTGTGCTCGGCGGGGCCCCCCCGGGACGCGGCGGTAACGCCACACAACCACAAAGCCGGCCCCAGCCCCCGCTGAAAGACGTCTCTAACTGACTGGCTCGGTTAATTAGCGCTGTGAAAAATATGAACGCGCGTTGGGCTAGTTCAAAGGCCGGCTCTCTTTCGTCTCACCCCCCGCCTTCTTTCAGCAGATGACCAAAGTCGAGGGGGGGGGGGGTGCGGTGGGGCGCCTAGATCATAGGAAGCTGGGTGCTTTCTGGCAGCACAGTGGTGGTCGGACTTCCCATCGACTCACACGGTCTGCTTTTAAAGAAATGTGGTGGTGTTAAATAAATAAAAAAGATCCTACCCGCGATGTTGTCGTTGTTTGTGGTGGTCGGGAGACGAAACACTGTCAATTAAAGTGATTTTTTTATTTTATTTAATCGTTATTTGATGTCTGAAACATGCACCACTACAGAGGCGGGCGCGGGCTTTCCGATGCGCGCTCACGGACGCGTGTTAGCGAGTGATTGGATATTATTTCTTGTTGTTGTTTATGGGGGGATAATTCTCTGAAGTTAATTTTCAAAAATCCTTCCCAGTGAAGTACTTTGAGATCCACATCAAAAAGGAGAACAATCCAGAGCTTTCAACTCTGTCTTTTGAACGCCATTTGAAAGATTCATTTCAAACAGATTCTCTTGTCAGGCTGATCTAAAGCTGTGGAATTTCAGAAATGTCGAGTTTTTCTCCCAGACCCGGTATCAAAACTGACTGAACTGAGACGTTGCACAACATATGTTCCCGAAACATGTGCTCTGCTAAACACATGGTTTTTTGGAACGTCTTTCCATCGCGAACTCAGATCTCAGATCTTAATTTCTTGAAAAAAACATGTTTATCTCTTCTCATTCGTGACCTCATGTCTCGAATTATCCATCATCAAGAATAAAGGAAGTTTTTTTTTATCAAGTTCACCCAAGAATAAGTTCGTGGACATCCATCAGACATGAACTCGCTACAACTGAGAGACCGACTGAAATCGTTGCGTAATTCTACAACTCTTATTGAGTGCTGAAAATAATGACATCTGTGTGTTTTGTCTTGCTGTGTTGTTTGTCTTCTGCTCGGCTTCTCAAATGTACGGTTAACTAACCACATTTAATGCGCACGTCTTTTTGGTCAGATGAATGTTGGGGGGGGCCTATAATGGTGGTCATTGGGGAGGGCTGTTGGGAATGCAACCCGATGTCAATCTAACACAGAAGCTACACTTTCAAGTTTCTAACCAACATTCCAACAAAGCAATATAAGTCTGTCATCTCAACCACACTGCACAGCGGCAGATCAGCGCACTCAGCAAGATAAAGTAATCAACATTGTACTGGTTCCCCTTTCTAACGGATGCAAGAGGCGGCTGCTTGTCCAAGAAAGACGTTGAGGTTTCAGAAAACTAACATTGCCCAGGCATTCTTTAGACTTTGTCAGGGCCTGAGCCCTAATCAAAGCAAGCAGACAATCTTGTCTTTCATCTCTCAAAGGATGTGGAGGAATGGACCATGGCCCGCTACGACTGTGAACTTGGGCAGCTTTAGTGTGAGGGCCGTGAGGTTTTTTGAGGGTCGTCCCTTTGAATGTTTTTTTTTCCCTTCTAACCTTTTGATCTAAATCTTCTTAACTCTAAATGAAGTGCTTCAGAGCTTTCAAGTTTCGAGTTCTCCCCTCGATGTAAATCCCCTCTGGAGCCGGAGTTGTCCTGACCACGTTTTGATCATATATGGTCTGAGAACACAAGAGAGCTCGCCGGACATTCGGCGTCTGTCGTCGAGTTATTTCCACAACCAGAACCGATACAATAAACACATACCACAGACTTCAGCTTTGTACGGGAATATGGTAAGATCTACAAAAGACCTGTCACTGGAAAGCTTTCATCTGACTGATATAACCCCGCAAAGCTAACACATCTGTCAGGAATGACACCAATGGGGATTTACACAATCTTAATGCAAAATAAGTCACGGCGTCTTTGAGCAAATCAGCTCAATAATGAACTGCATGATTGACAAGTGCGATCGAGACCATACATCGTCATCATTTAGTAAAACAAATGTTTTGCGAAGAAGAAGATGGCCCATTAAAGGATCTGCAGTGCACGGCTCAAGTATCAGCCAAAACTCTAGAACCCACGGCTCACAAACCAAATTGTATTTCACCAACTGCTAATCCATCCCAAAGGAGTGTACACTATACGGGAGACAGCCAGGCCAAGGGTCACCATCCGAAAAGGTGGAACGCCTTCTCTCTTTACTCTCACAGGCTTGTCGGCTTGCTGACGTTTTCCTGCCGAGAATTAGAGCTGAGGTGGGACTGCGCTGACCTCCGCGCGACAGCCCTCGGATGTCGTGAAGACACAGGGAACACCACGGGGACACGGGAACACATGACCTGAGGCAGGACCCTGCGTGACACTGCCGCTCACACACAGCTGAACCCTTTGGAATGAGGTACGGCGACGGTAATGAGATGAGTCGGCCTCGTGGGTCATGAGCGTGTTCGTGACCCACTCGGGACGTACGCACAGAGGGGTGCAGACAGGGGTCAGATCTTGAATTGTTTTACATTATTTGAAGGCTGCACAGATGCTGAGAGAGGAAACAAAAAGAGAGTTGGTGTCAAGGCAATTAGCGTGGTTGTTAATGGGGTAAATTGACTCTTGGGTGTTTTTTGAGTAAACATCTGGGACCTGGACATCTGGGCCAAAAGGACACCCAAGTAGATATGAGGAAAAAAACAATTAAATGGCCGAGTTTGAGACAAGGATCTGGTTACGCCCTTGAGTGCAAGACAGATGTGTGTGTGTGTGTCCCATAGCGAGCATTTTCATATACATGGAGTCGATAGGAGACCTTTTTCTTTAAACATGCATGCCGGAGTGCTCAGTAGTAAAATAACAGTAAAATGAAAATGTTTTATCATTTAGAAATATTTCTTTCTTTGTGCGAATGAGGGCCAAGGACAGTGCCAGTGCGGGTCAAGATGGCCAGTGGACTGCAAAGAGGGGACCCTTGTTCTTGGTGCAAAATCTTCCATGAAGCGCTGTGGTACCCACCACCACCACCACACACCACCACCAACCATCGAGCACCAGCTCTGTGTGCAGGCTGAGGTGTCTCCGCTGCCAGGGGAGCTCCTGGCTAGCCGCTAGGTTCTTTTCATCCAGACTAAGCCACTTGGCCAACGGATCCTGGGCAAAAAGGATGAGGGAGAAGAAAGGACGAGCAGAGGGGTTGTGGGAGATGTGTGTCCCTGTGGGACCCCCCCACCCCCCCCCCCACCACACACCACACACATGAGTTTCATCCACACACCCTCGGTGTTATTCACCATGAATTCTCTGGAACACTTTGGTACTGCTTAATTTCCATGTATGCCAACAGGCTTTTAATGTATTTAAAACTTGGAAGATGTTCAAAGGAAGCTATAATTCCTCTGAAATAGGCCTTTTGAAGGCTTTATCTTGTTCTTTCTCTTCTGGCTAATCTTGGAGCCCCTCAGCATGCCAGAGCAATTTTTCTAATGCCAATTAAGCTTGACATTAGCATAAAACAGCTTTTAAAGTTTTTTTTCCCCTGCTCCTTTGAATCAAAGAATGATGTTGAATGGATTCTTATTTACATTCAAATCATTCAGTTTCAACATTCAACAGCAACACTGAAAGCAGCCTCTTCACGGCCGCCATTGTTGCTGTGCTGGCGATATCAAGTACACGATATTCCTAATAGCATCTCAACACCATTTCCCCCTAATGAGCGGTCTCCATGGCAAAACATCACAAATTCAGCTTTTTGTCCAAAAGAAGGTTATACTATTAATGCGGCACATGTTGGCAGCCCTTTTAATTTCTCCAAAGAACTGTTGTAATTGCCACAGAGTTGCGCTTTGAATCAATTAATTACCATTGGGGGCCGCATCCCAAAGCGATGTGACGCACACAGCAAGTGGTTTTTCATTAGACACAAATGTGTAAATGTGACCCAGTGGAGAAGCACAAATTCTTTGCAGATTTCAATGCATATTATGCTTATATTATGTGGAATATGTGGTCGTTGAGAAGCGTTGCGGCTCCTTCACTCGGGAAACTGTGGGGAGATTAGGGTGTTTCTCACTAGATTACTTATGTATACAAATGTGGAATGGACGGGGCTTGCCAACAGATGTTGCGCTGGTTATTTTCTGGATGACAAATTGCTCCATTAAAGGCAAATTGTTCTTGTTGTGAAATAACCTGTCCCCAGTGAAGTGTGACGTGAAGTGAAAAAAAGTGAAAGTCTGGTCGACTTTCCAGGAATACTAAGCCTGAATCATTTAGGAGGTTAAATCGGTTAGTAATATCAAAGTTGTGAAGGTGGAGAAAACCACATTCACATCCAGTAGATTCCTGAAGATAAATCTTGTTTCTAGGTTTTGAACTATAAGCTGAGAGTGCTGACACATTCCCAACGGAAAGTTGGAAAAAGTGGCGGTTAGCTTTCTCTTTCGCAAGGGCTGCCGCTGACAGGACCGAGTCCAACAGCAACGCGGCATCGCCGTCCCTTCTAGGAATTCCACAAAGGGCCATCTCTCATCACCCTTCATTCGGCTTCGGTCCGGTTATCCAACCCTTTAATCACATTTGGGTCGTTTTGTGACAATTCTTTGCCTCTGTTGCGCTGTCATGTGAGTCCTTGCCCGGCTACACCAGCGACTGTAATGTGCCAACCGAGAATCCTGGCCCATCCAATGGCCTCAGAAGACCATCAGAGAGTGAGAGAGACTTCAGAACGAGAGCCATGAAAAATGGGCTGTCAGTCTCTCTGGGTTTAAGCCCAGAGGCCAAACACGATAATATGGAAAGCCCATAATTTTTCTTGAATGGAAATAAAGGAACTTTACTGTCCAAAAAAGTATGACACAGAGCTTTATTTAAAAAGTGCATGGCATTAGCGAGCAAGTCACCCAAACTGATCATCAGCATTAGAACGTGCTTTCAACCACGCTGGGCTGTCAGCATCCCTGCATGGATATCCTGATGCAGCTTAACTTTTACTCGGAATCATAGCTGTGGCCTGCGATGACAAAAAAAAAAAAAATCATATGAACCGTTTCATCTGTTTCTGTGCAAAGTGAAGGGGGGGGCGGGGCTTCAAAGGTTCAAAGCAGTGTGAATGAGACAGAATGACCTTGACCACGTGAGGCTGGTCACAAATGTGAAGAGGTGGGTGAGCGATGAGGGAATAAGGGTGGGGGGGGGGGGGCGAGGGCTGGGTGGGGGCAATCTGCAGTGTCGAAGGTATAGATTAACATTTTGTGAAGTGGATTCCGCCCCCCAAAGTCGTCGGATCAAAGCGGCCCTGCTGTCGTTTTCTTTTTTTTTTTTTTTCCTGTCGGGCGGTAATGGCTCGGTGATAATTTGTGAAATGTTGTGCTTGTTAGCACTTTCCCTTGTGCCAGGCAAAGGCGCAAAATGTGTTTGCTTTCTGGGTGTTTGGAGAGAGGGGCACCGGAGCACCAGGTTCTTTCACAGTGTACCGTATGTGTGTAAACCGCAGCCTTAACATGCATGTGTGTACTGATGCAAAACCTGAGGGCTACAAACCACGGACTACTGGCAACACGAACCGAACGGACAGGATACCACAAACAAGGACAACGAACTGACAAGCAACACAGGATTGGGGCAGGGAGACTATGTGGACCAGTCAGGATAAAGGGGTGCTTTTTTCCCCCCCATTCAGCATTCAAGTGCAGGATTGTATTGGTTTGGATGTGGTGCGGATGTTTTTTCCACAGAACACAATAATTACCTTTGCCATTCATACAGTATGGAGGAAGCAGTACCAGTAACTTGTATGTCTCGTTTGCCGAGGTCTTTGGCGCTGAAGCGATAATCGCCGGTGACAGCTGGCCAATGAGAGCTCCACGCAAGCAAATGAACAAAGGGAGAAAAGCATTGAAATATTACAATCTGACAAAGACCCCTCGACAATGAGCATCATAGAAAACTATATGACAAGGATTATAGTAAGACGAATAATTTGTCTTCAAACGGTGTATGCATTGACTCCTTGGAAAAAACCCCACGCAGATAAAATAGCTGTATAGCAACGGTGTAATAAAGTTATCTAAATATCTTGTCTCAGCTCATTAGTGGAGGTGATTTCTGTTTTAATGTAGGCAGAGCTAATTCCAGTCTGGCCTTTGGTACATGTGAGGCAACCCTTTAAAGGCGGCTGGCTTTTGAAGCCTGCTGGTCGAGCTGTTCAAAGCTGCAGCTGTTTTTCGGCGGTGTTTGACAGCTATAATTGATGTTTATTTTGGCATTGAGTTCCAGTCCTTTCATGCAAATGTCCTGCATGCAGTGAAATGGGTCAGGGCAGCAATGGGTGGGCACAATTTGTGTGTGTGCGCCAGGATGAGAGCAAAGCGCTTAACGAGATGAATTTACATTTTAGATCACAGCACCTCAAGGAGCAAAGCACAACAAAAAAGCAGCCCTCTCCAACTCTTAAAATGAAAAAGGGGCTTAACATGTCTCTCTCTGGGCTAATAGTGATTTGATAATGGACGGCGAAACCATTCCTCCACACGTTCATATGTATCTTATCACAGTAAGTGAAGTTAAGCGAAGCATTTGAGAACGATTTGTTTTTGTCCTTGACTGCTTGGCTATAATTAAGAGAGCACTGTGACACATTTTTACCTCCAGTAAAGAGTAATAGATTGTATGATTGTATTTCATTGTTCTAACTTGTAAGTCACCTTGGATAAAAGCATTTGATTAAATGAGAGTAAGAGTAGCTTAAAACAAAATGAGTTTGCACAATGGGACATTCCTCTCGGCAAAAGCCCTGCTGTCAGCGAAAAGGAAAAGTTGTGCTGGCAAAAAAAACCCCCAGAAGAGGTAAATGGTTAATGCTTAACGAGGGATTGTGCCCATGAATTATAGCCACCCTTTAATTTCCGACATCCAGCGGGCACAAGTGTTGTTACTTCTGGAACTCCTCCGGCTCCTTTGGCTCCTCAAGTGGCGGAGGAAAACCTCTGGTGGCCCCAGTCTGCCCAGTCAGCCCACCTGCGGACCTGCGCCGGGACCAGGGCTCTCTCAGACATTCTGGCTCACCGCATGTTTTCCCCGAGACCCCTCCACTCCATACCATTCCCCCCGCAGCCGGGGCCAGCCCTGACATCACCGGTGAGGAACGCAGGGGCCTCCTTAGTCTGCTCCCAATTACGGCGACGCACAACTCCTCGTCCATGGAAAAGACTTAAAGTTCACTGTGAAAAGCCCCCGTCTCTGAGGAACAACCTGAGAGTGTGGGGGAAAAAGCGAACGGGCACAGGGGTTGACCACCACAGGGGCTGTTGGGTGGCGTAGATGAATGCAGACTTGTCCAACAAGCCTTTTAACAGTGGCCGCTTTTATTGGGCGGAAATGTTATGGTCTAGACATGAGAGGGCATGGGAAAAGCCAAGTCAAGAAGGTTAGAGAGCAGCAGGATTAGTGAGGTTTATATTTTACTGTTCAATTCAAGTTCATTTCTGTGATATTCATGTCTTCACGTCCATGTCTGATTTGAAAATATGTTGTTTTTTTTTTGGCGTTCGAACAAAATGATTGACCAAGGTCAGACTAAAAACACATAAATCTCAAATCCTGTATTTTCCTCATTAACGCCCTCTTAACCTACTTACAACTTACTCAAAAAGCTTACAGTGGATTGAGCTAGATTTGTAATGCAGACTGAGAAAACACATTTAAAAGACGCCACCATGGAGCTCAGTCAAAAGTGTATGAGACAATGACAGGGAGGACAAGTGGAAATAAAATACAGAAAATGGAATTAAATGAATATAATAAAAAAATTAAAATCTCATCTCAGATTCAGTTTAGATTAGCCTGTAATAAATGGGTGGTTAATTAATTCGTAATTCAACAAATATATAAATGTAAGTAGATGGAGGGCCGGTAACAGAGAAGTCATCGACGTATTGTCCTCAGTACGCATCGACGTATTGTCCTCAGTACGCATCGACGTTTTCAAACTTCTGATGGGAATCTTTAGGCATCTTCGACCCCCACAGGTCACAGATTCCTGCCTTTCTCCCATCCCTGCCTCCCATCCATCAACCGTACTCCAGTGTCTCCAGATGAGCGCTGGCTGCCTCATCCTGTAGCGGGATACGGCAAACAAGTGGAACCCATTACAACTTAGCTGTTTCAGTAAACCAGCATGGATTAGTGGCTGTATTCCTCCCTACTTCTGAGACGATTCAGCTGGTGGGTGTGGGTGTGTGTGTGTGTGTGTGTGTGTGTGTGTGTGTGTGTGTGTGTGTGTGTGTGTGTGTGTGTGTGTTTTCACAGGTGATGGTAACTGCATGACATGGCGGCGGTGAGAGTGTCTTGGAGAGATTTGCGAAGATGACGACAGCCATGCGCTCACCAGATGGGCTACTTGACGTTCAGAGAGAGAGAGAGAGAATGCTCTGATCCACGCTCCATCTGATAAACCCATACTTCATACTCATACTTTATCATACTCAATACTCATAGTCTATCATGCTTCATACTCATACTTTATCATACTCAATACTCATACTCTATCATGCTTCATACTCATACTTTATCATACTCAATACTCATACTCTATCATACTTCATACTCATACTTTATCATACTCAATACTCATACTCTATCATGCTTCATACTCATACTTTATCATACTCAATACTCATACTCTATCATGCTTCATACCCATACTTTATCATACTCAATACTCATAGTCTATCATACTTCATACTCATACTTTATCATACTCAATACTCATACTCTATCATGCTTCATACTCATACTTTATCATACTCAATACTCATACTCTATCATGCTTCATAATCATACTTTATCATACTCAATACTCAATACTCATACTCTATCATACTCCATACTTATACTCATAATCAATACTCATGCTCTATCATACTCCATACTCATACTCTATCATACTCCATACTCATACTCATAATCAATACTCATGCTCTATCATACTCCATACTCATACTCTATCATACTCCATACTCATACTCATAGTCAATACTCATGCTCTATCATACTTCATACTCATACTTTATCATACTCCATACTCATACTCTATCATACTCCATACTCATATTCTCTCATACTCATATCAATGCTCATACTCTATCACACTCAATACTCAGATTCTATCAACATTTTCATACTCTATCATACTGTATCATACTCATACTCCATAGTCATTCTCTATCATACTCATACTCAATACTCATACACTAATATACTCATATTCGATCATACTCAATACTCATACTCTATCATACTCCATACAAGCACTCTGCCTTTCCAATTTTGTACATGAAGGATTCATTAGTAACATTAGATAGTTTAAGTGAGATAGTTAATCTATTGTGTATCCTGCTATGCACACAGCTCACTTCCCTGGCTTTCTTTACTGTTATTTTGTAGGCACGTTCATTTTCCACATAATAACAATTGCCGCGATTATACAGCTCCCAACATTTCCTGTCAATAAATGCATTCACTCTTGGTCCGTAAAGGCACTACTTTGCAATATTTATTTTCTCCATGATGTCATGCATGACATCCATCGGCATGACATCATCAAATCTAAATCCCCCCCCCCCACCCTCCACACACACACGCCCTCAGAAAAGAAGCCCACCTTGGACTGGAGGCCAGGCCCCGCTCTCTCTCTCTCTCTCTCTCTCTCTCTCTCTCTCTCTCTCTCTCTCTCTCTCTCTCTCTCTCTCTCTCTCTCTCTCTCTCTCTCTCTCTCTCTCTCTCTCTCTCTCTGTCTGTTTATCCCTCTCTCTCTCTCTCTGTCTCTCTCTCCCTTGTGTGTCTCCTTCTATGGGAGACCAGAGCGCTTCATTAGGGAGAAGAATTGTGTCATTGTGAAGGGCCCCGGCGCTGGCAGGACAGGGAGGGCCCTTAGCTGGACACCAGAGCATCATGTGGTGCCCTGGCTTCAGGGGTCACTTCACTAACCGTTTGAAAGAGAAGCTCACGTAACGCATCACTGGACCACAGCAACCCCCTTCCCCCACTCTCTCCCTCTCCCTCCCCCTGACTCTCTTCCTCTTTCTCTCCCACTCTCACTCTCCCTCTCTCTCTCTCTCTCTCTCTTCCTCTTTCTCCCCCACTCTCTCCCTCTCTCTCCCCCTGACTCTCTCTCTCTCTCTCTTCCTCTTTTTCCCCCACCCTCTCTCCCTCCCCCCTCTCTCTCTCCTTCCCCCTCTCTCTCTGCCTCCCTCCCTCTCTCTCTCTCCCTCCCCCTCGCTCTTTCTGTCTCCTACTCTCTCTTCCCCACTCTCGCCCCCCACTCTCTCTCCCTCCCCCCAGTCTCTCTCTCGCCCCCACTCTCTCTCATTCTGTCTATCTCTCTCTCTATCTCTCCCCCACTATCTCTCCCTCCATTCCTCCCTACCCCCCCTCTCTCTCTCTCTCTACCTCTCTCTACCTCTCTCTCTTTCTGTTCCACAGTGAACTGAGGTCCATGTGACGATATTGTCTGAGCACCAGCATGGACCCGGTGCTCTTACTTACCCAGTTTGCTTGTGACAAAGTTTAGCATCCAAGTGAAACTGTCACAGTGTTGTATTGAGACATGATGCCTTTTAAAGGCGCTCTATGTACAATGACACCAAGTGTTTAAAATGTGTACTGCAGTCCAAATTCACAATATTGCCCAAGAACAGCCAAGCACAAAATTATACAAGATGAGCGCTAATATAATATAAATATGTATTTTTTTTATGTATTATTTTTTTCAACTGTTAGCTAAATGGCTAGGTATGGCTGGCTATATTGACAGAATCTATTACAATCTTTTTTGCTTAATTCCAGAGTTTGTTTGTTCGCTTGATTCCATGGCTGCAGCACGCCGTCTTTGTGTGTCAATTTGTTTCATATCTGGCAACCCGAGGTACTCAGAGATTAGTGAGTCACACAGACCAAAACAAAAACCGACGTTCCGGCCCGGCGTGGACATTTCAAAGGGGAACATTCTGGCTGAAGCATTGTTGTCGGAGGAGCCAGTATTTCAACTTAGAGTGTTTCCGTAATCCTTAATGATTCAGTAGTACAGTACATTTGTGACATAGAGCACCTTTAAAGGTTGTATTTGTTATAGGGTTTATAAGATCGCGACAGATTGGACGACTTTTGTACACACTGGTGCCAATGTGAGTCAAATGAAAGGCCAGCTGAAGTAGCACATCATCTGCAGCGCGGCTGTCTCTCCACACGCTGATCACCTCATCCGTCTGTCACGATATGTTTGGTACGAACAAACTCATGGTGCACCACTGGGATCAATTACTTTTCCTATTCAAATACACCTGGCGTACGCTATTGACTCTGTTCTCACCGAAGGCAATATCATGCATTGATTTTTGTTAAAAGCAGTCGTTAGCGTTTGATTGCAGTTATGTTTCCTAAATAGCGTCCAGAGAGAGAGAGAGAGAGAGAGAGGGAGAGAGAGAGAGAGAGGGGGAGAGGGGGAGAGAGAGAGAGAGAGTGGTGGGTGGGGCACGTTCAGTCAATTTTACACTGACTGGAGAAATCGCCGAAGGTACTGTTGCAACATTTTCCTCTGAAAGGTTGCGTAAGCGTCCGTGAAGTCCCGAAGGCTTCATCCCGTACATATGGAAAGTGGATGCTGCTCGACTGCAGCCAGGCAGCGCGGCACACATGCAGACCGCATTGAGGGAGACATCTGTGGAATGTGTGCATGTGTGAGGGGTTTGGTCGAGGGCTGGATGAAACGCAGTCCATTTCATGTCAACTTTATTTCAGAAGTATTTAAGTTGGTCATCTTAGTGAATTAATAAAACCATGGGAAATTATTAAAACCGCTAATTGACGTGGGGAATATGATTATTTCTTATCTATTAGATGTCATTAGATGTTGGTAAGACAACGTTCCTGAACGGTCCGTTACATCGTTAGATTTGTAAATGCAGAAAAGAATGCTTCTGCTGATGAAGGTAGTGAATTCCTAGGAAAGTGAAGCTTAGGATAACTGCTGATCTAACGGAAGTTTAGGCCTCGGTTGTTTGCTAAAAGAAAATGAAATTTAGAAGTGTGATTAGCATGTTCAAGAATAAATTGTAGAATGATCGCCCTCGGCCGATGGCCACCGACTTTAAAGTTTAGTGCAATTAGTTTGAACTGGCAGAAATTGTGCTCCAACAAATTGATGGAATTTGATATTTTCCTTCATAAAATACATTTGTTGAGTGATTTATAGAGGTCGATCATTTGTGCTGCTATTATTTCTTGTTTCTCTCGGAAAAACAGTCACCCTTCTCTCGCCTGGGTAACCTTCAAAATCACTCCCACTGTGCACGGCTGTGAGCCACCTCGGAAATATTTTATTGTTGTGGAAAATCTATTTTCATCTGCTTTCAGTCAGCATTGTGTAGCGTTGTCTGGCAAAACCGTGTGCGCTTTATTTTACAGCAAGGCTTCATGGAAAGCACACGATTGCTGTTAGAGCGCTCAACCCACAAAGTTAAAGAGAAATTTCTTCTTCGATGTAATTGTTTCCCATAGGCTTCTTCTGTTATAGGGTATGACTCTAATTCCTTTCCCCTTCCCAGTATAAGCACAAAGTTTCCTGGCGTCCACTCCATGTGTAGGTGAGAGGTCACAGGTCTTTCTCGGAGAGGAAGTCTTGATGCAACCAGAGGCCTTTCGGGCCCACTGTGCCAAACTCCTCGCCGTGTTATTCCGATGAGGGCCTCCGCGCTGGGAGGACCGCTGGTCAATATTTGGATATTAGTGGCCCGTTGTTTTTCAGCGCCGGCTCTACGGTCATCGCATCGCGAGCGCCGCGCAGATGACATAAAAACCAACCCACCGCAACGCGATCGTGTCCTCCTCCGCGACTGCAGCGGGCCAGCGCCAGAGAGAGCGCATGTTCAAAGCCCGCCGAAACTATTCAAAACACTGACGGCCTGTTAACGGGGGCCGAGGTAATGAATTCCACGGCCTCGATGTGTGGGAGACTCAGGGCTTAACTAAATAAACCTCGTCTGGCAGAGAGGTCCCACTGGTGGTGGCCAGCGCCTATAGGGACCAGAGAGGGGCCCGGTCTCCCAGAGTTCACCGGGGCGACCCCCCCACCCGCCCCCCCCCGCCCCCGTGCTACTGACGACCTCATTCATGCCAAACCCCCCAGTTTTACAACTCAGCTGTGCTGGGGGGGGGGGGGGGGGAGAGTTTGGCTACTGCTCATAAATAAGAAGCCATTGTCATGAGCTGTCTGCAGCAGGTTTTCGCGGCAGATGCCCTGGCTCGAGCTGATAGGAGATATCTCCAGCCTTCCCATGGTGGGAGTGGCCGGCTGTGATCACATCCCCATCTACCCTCCACCCTCCCTCCCTCCCTCTCTCTCTCCCCCCCCCCCCGCCTTCTCCCCTCTCTCTTTCTCTCTCGCTCTCCTCCTTTCTTCATTAACTATTCACATTTGCACCTTATGTGCAGATCACCATTGCTGCTCGACATGGGGCCAGGCAGTTCAAAGCGCAGCGTTGCTTGGAAGTGTGTGAGGCACCCCGGGGGTCCGCGGGGCCAGACACCTGCGGAGTGGAGGGTGCTGAGAGCCCGGCCGTGTTTGGATCAGGGACGGAGCGCTCCCTCTGAAGATGAGGGAAAGGTTTATGGCACGCTCCCGGGAGATCTGCTCCAGCGCTTTGAAGCTCCTGTCTTGGTGGCTGCTCTTATCTTGGAAAAGGATTATTTTATCTTCTTTCTTTTCCCTCTCTCTCTCTCTCTCTCTCTTTCTCTCTCTCTCTCCTTTTGTCTCTTATTTCCCTCTCTCCATCTCTATCTCTGCCTTCTGTCTTCTGTGTCTCTTCTGTCTCATGCACTCTCTACATTAAAACAATGTTTCTCAAAGCCTTTTTCAAGACCTCCCTCCCTCCCAGGTCCAGTCAGTGTGCTTCTCAGGACCCGTCTTTACCCTCTGCCTCTTACCCCCGCTCCTATTTACCCCTTTTAAACAGTGTTTCCGGGCTCCCCCGGGCCCTCTCACCCCCCCTCAACACCCTCCTCCTCCTCCTCCTCCTCCTCTCTTCCTCCTTCCTTCATGACCCCTCCTCCCCCCCCACCTCCCCTCTCTTTCTCTCCTTTTGCCATTCTCCTCTTCCAGCACATGACAGACTGTGTAATTAATGAGCATCATAAACCTGTCTTTCTATTAGCTGCCCATTAGTAAACCTGGCAAGCCTGTCATTTTGGACAAAAACACACAGCCCCTTCATTTGATCCCCACATCAAAGGGGGAACCCCACTGTTTTCGGCTGAATACACTAATTGTGTCCTCGTTTCTGGATGGGGGCTACACCCCCATAGCTTCAAAAAGCACCCAGTGTGGAGTGCAGATAGCAGAGAGGGACTACTATATATACGCAGGGCAGAAAGTATCCGTGATACAGTGATCAATGTGGATGGGATGTCTGGCTTTTTTTTTTTCTTGACACGGGAGATGCATGCGTGTGTTTGTTCGGCCCACACATCCATTTCACTTTTACACCTCCACTGAGAACAACATTGCTGACGTATATAAAGAGCCTTAATGGGATTAAGGTCAAGTTAAGTTTGCCTTTTAATTTGTCCTCTGCCACACAACACATGAAAAGGAATTTCAAAGCGGGACATAAAGGTTATATACTACAAGGCAATAACACATTTATGGATCACGGATGTAATTCATCGAAGCTTTCAAATCCACTTGAAATGTAATCTGTACATGATTCTTTATTGTGTCCTGTAATAAAATGTCCCCAAACCAATTATTTTGTGACATTTTATTTGTTATATAAAAGCAATGTAACTTCCTAATTTGATGTTGAAATTATGGCATGACATACAAAACCAACCTCCAAAATACCATTCTGTTTCAACTGGATTGGTCTTTTCTGTGCGTTTTGTAAGTGCAGTGGAATGTTGATGGAATGCAATTAGTTTACAGCCAGTTAAGTGTTTTAGTCCAGTTGTTCCGGCAGTGCTTTAAACAATACCCACAATCATACGTGGATTAATATTTAACTCGGCGAATGACACAAAAAAAAAGCTGCACACACAGAGCAGACACATTTAGAATGACATTAGAATGAGGTATTTGCAAATTGTGCTCGTGAAATATGTTGATGATTTTGGACAAACTAGTTTAGTTCGGGACTTTAGAATTGTGGCGCATACGTGGCCGCCAGCCACTTCCCCGGCCCGACACGGTGCACACTGGGCCGGGGACAATGGACTGAGTCACCGGGCCGCTACAGGAATCAACACTGTACTTCAATCACAATTGTCTCCTGCCCTTTACAACACGCAGGGCCTTTTGTTCATGCAGATAAAGGAAACAGTCACGTGTGTGCTTTAAGCGCCTAGCAGCTGTTCTCCTCCAGGGCCGCACCCCCATCCCAACTCCACCCTCCACCCCCCACCCTCCACCACCCCCCCCCCCCCCCCCCAGCCGTCCTCCGCTCCATGGAGGGGTTCCCCAGGCATCGGGGCCCTTAACATTGTTACAAGGACATAAACACAGACAAAACATTCGATCCCGCCCCCCCATCCTGAATCTGGCAAGCTGAAAGCGCCCTGTGATGCATGTTTCCAGGAAGAGTGTCACCGGGGGGGGGGGGGGGGTGGTAGGGCCATGCCTGGTCCCCCGAGGTGGTAGGATCCCCCGCCAGGGCTGGTAAATAGTGTATCACCATCATCAGGTAGGTGCCGGAGCGCGGGTCCCCGTGCGGGAGTCAGATAAAAAAAGGCGGCCGGAAAACCTCGACCCATCAACTATTCCAGCATTCCTCCCAAGCCCTTTGTTTATTGTTGTGACCGGCTTTCTTGTTTGGTTTGATGATATGTCTCTCACTAGGGTGCACATCATGCATCTCTGGAGAACGGGTAGGGGTGGCGGGGGGGGGGTTGGCTGGAGGTTCCGGGGTCCGTGGAAATAAGATTGGAATTCCGGCTTTACATCCCCACCCCCCCCCAACCCGCCAACCAACCAACCAACCACCGCCGCCGCCTCCGCCGCCGCCGCCGCCGCCACCGCCGCTGCCACCTCCTCCTCTCTCCCACGCATCAAAGGGGAAGCTCTGAAGTAGGGCCCCGCGAAGCCATCTCTCCGTTGGCCCCATCAAAGGACAGGAAGTGTGTCAGAGGGACAGGCCTTCTTTCCCAGCGAAGTCAGCCAAGCGAGCGGCGGCGGCGGCAGAAGTCAGCCAAGCGGCATCTGCGTGTCTGTGCGGCGCAGCAGTTAAAAGTGGAGCGCGACGTACGACAACGCCATAGATATGCGTAGGCCGCTCGGTTTAGCAGAGATGCACATAATGGAGGGCTTTTCCGGGGACATGCATCCAGTGTATTGTTGTTGTGTGTAGCGTTCCGGTCGAAGAAATGAGTAAGCCTGGACTGATGGTCTCATGCTGTTTATTTGTTTTCTTCATCGACCAACCTAAGAGCTAAACAGAAATGAAACAAACAGACGACAAAATAATGCGTGAGACACTGTTACAACCAGAAAGTTAGCAAATAGTATTAAAATAAACTCTAAATTATTAGACACAAATAAATGCATTCAATGATCTTCATCTGAGCTGTTTTATATGTCTTGGTTATGTTCCGGGTTCCGAGTATGACAGGTCAGAACAGTCCAGTAGCACATTTCTGCGTGGTTCTACATGCAGTGTATGTATACTGCATGTAGCATGTAGCGTGTAGCACTGCAACCTTGGCAGTACAGACTGACTGGGCTACTGATTAGGGAGTTGCATTCAAGGGCAAAATGGTCTCTGTTTGATCCCCAGCGTGCTTGTTCTCTGTCAACTGATCATATTCATTCTAAAAGCCTCTTCTATGTTGACCTACTGGGGCTTAACCTGAATGTTATTTATGTAATTTAATCCAATCATCCATAATAGTTTAATTTGGGCATAAAGTGAGGCTGAACAATTCCTGTTTTATGTTCCAATGTCTTCCATTTTCAGATACAGTTTTTTGTATCCACCATTTCCATCCCATAATAAATGAATATTTAGACGAACTCAGCCAAATCCTAGAGGTATTTACCAGGACAGTTCACGTGATGATAGTTGGTTAAGCAGAGAGGGGCAACTGATTGGCTGATAGGACTGTGGCACTCACAAGTGAATACATAGAGAGAGAGAGAGAGAGTGTGTGTGTGTGTGTGTGTGTGTGTGTGTGTGTGTGTGTGTGGTGTGTGTGTGTGTGGTGTGTGTGGTGTAGTGTGTGTGTGGTGTGTTAGCCTTGCGTTTGGTCGGAATATTGGCCCATGAGGTGCAAACCAGGCCTGTAAACTTCAACACAGCTTTAGAGGCCACAAGTGATTTGGGAGCCATTAGTGTTGGAACATGTGGGAGCCATCTACTCAAATAGCTCGAGTCTTTAGTTGCATTGGACGTCTTTAGTCATTAAAGCGGGAGTTTGACCAACAAAGTTTACAGTTGCAGCCATTTAGCTAAATTTGAACACATTTTCCGTCCATTTATTTTGATCTGGGTGGTGCCAACGTTTTACATGAAATATGTCTATAACAATTATTTGAAGGATATACATACCGGCACTATAATACGGTACTTTAATGCAGCACAATCTCCAATTTGATTCCCATGATCTCATGATTTGTTCTTTTTCCCAGAATCCAATTCCCTGAACCCTTAACTTAATAACTAAACTCAACCATTAAGGAAGCTATACGGAAACGTAACCTTCCTAATCTAATTCATACATTTAACCATTCACAGTGCGTCTTTGGGGAATTACAAGCCATTTCCCCCGCTCTACAACCCAGTCACAGAGTCCCTGTGAAAGCGCATTGTTCCAGTGTAAGCAAGGACAAGTGGTGGATTATAAGAAGAATTCAGCACACCAGTAAAATATGCTCTGCAAGTGTGCAAACAAACATTTTTGTAACTGTA
The DNA here is from genome assembly GCA_002895965.2 of Coryphaenoides rupestris. NCBI lineage: Eukaryota > Metazoa > Chordata > Actinopteri > Gadiformes > Macrouridae > Coryphaenoides > Coryphaenoides rupestris. The sequence continues at coordinate 107,311 of PIJE02000740.1, forward strand.
TTTCAGTGCAAAATATGTACCGTACCAAGGTGATATATTGCTGTCTCCTTCCAACCAAATTTACTCCTTTGACAAGTCACTTTGGGATAAAAGTTTTTTTATTTTTTATTATTTATTTCACCTTAAGTCACCCTTAACGGGGGCTTCGAATATCGGAAAATCACAGCTCGGCCTACATCAAAGCACACTTGGGATTGGTGATTGTCTGCAAGCAATGTGTATGTTGTATGTGTGTGTGTGTGTGTGTGTGTGTGTTGTGGAGAGCAGTAGCACTCATACAAACTCATACAAAATGTGAGTAAAAAAAGTATTACTCCTGTATAGGCTCACCTTGTTCTCAACTATTTGTGATTCAGACACAATATTCAAATGAGGCCATTGCAGATGCATGTATCACTCTATAGGTTATACATATTATGCAGGCTCCTAGTGCTGTGTGTGTGTGTGTGTCTACGTGCTTGTGTGCGTGCATGTGTGTGTGCGTGTGTGTGTGCGTTCCTCTCCTCCAAGTTTTGAGACTTCAAGGAATTTCGCTTTACTTTCATGTGCTGCTGCTGCTGCTGCTGCTGCTGCGTCGGTCGGTCGGTCGGTCGGTCGGGCCAATAAAGCAGAAAAAACTGCCAGCACCACCTCCTCCTCCTCCTCCTCCTCTTCCTCCTCCTCCACCACCACCACCACCACCCGTCTAATCTCGGGCGGAGTAAAGTGTCAATCATGTTGTTTGAGCGGCTTTTGGTAACCGCCCCCTGTCCCCCCAGATCAAAGACTCCGGCGGCTCCCTCCTCGCGCGGTGGGGTGGACCACTGAGCGGACCCGCAGACCCGCAGCAGCAGCAGCAGACCCGCAGCGGACCCGCAGCAGCAAACCCGCGTTTCAGGACAGACGCGCGGACGCACGGACGGCGCTTGTGTGTGTGTGTGTGTGTGTGTGTCTGTGTGTGTGTTGTTGTGGAAATATCGCTGCTTTTTTTGTGGATTATATTCTTCCCGATGACTAGACATGGGTAAACTGCACTCGAAGCATGGTAAGTTTTAAAATAAAATACGAAAACGACGTCTGTAGTAGCAGTAGTAGTAGTAGAAGTAGTAGTATTAGTAGTATTAGTAGTAGAAGTAGTAGTATTAGTAGTAGTAGTAGTAGTAGTAGTAGTAGTAGTAGTGGTAGTGGTGGTGGTGGTGGAGAGGCGCGCTTATTATATTCTAAGAAGTGCGGCGATACTTTCCTCTCTTATTGTATTATTTCTTTCTTTATTTTCCCTTTCTTTCCGGAAAGCTGCCGTTTGTAAACCGAGAGAGAGTCCGGAAGGTAAGCGATACAATAATCAATAATAATCATAATATCCACACACACACACACACACACACACACACACACACACACACACACACACACACACACACACACATATAGGTTACTATAGGCTTTCATGTTTAGGAATGGTCCCCCCCAATGAGCACTTAGTTTATTAGACTGGAGCTCCTATATCTCCTATATATACAGTATATATGTATATATATATATATATATATACATATATATGTATATTACTTTTACTGTGTTTTATATGAAAGATGGTGCAGATTCTAGTACAGATGGTGTTTAATACCGATGGTCCCTGCTTTGTTCCAGGCGACAGTTTTGTAGTGAATGCGTGCTTGGCCAGGAGAGGCATCGACGACTGGCTCGTCAAGCACAAGTACTGTCACCACAAGAACCACTGCGGGGGGCTGACTCCTCGGGTAAGTCCTGCAGTTTGATTATTATTAAGTACTTGGTCATTATACTCACTCACTGATGGGTTAGGTGGTAGTAAAGTAAAACACTGCAGTGAGTGGACCCACGTTAGGGCCACAGAGAGAGAGAGAGAGAGAGAGAGAGAGAGAGAGAGAGAGAGAGCCATCTGCTGGGGGCCGTGGGATGGATGGATGGTGTGGAGAGGAGCGCACCAATCCACTTTTTTCTTTTTGCTGTTTTTTTAAGTTTAAAGTCGAAATGTTTTGGAGATTTGCCACTCGTATATAGACTCGTATATAGACTAAGGACACTTTTTATTTGATAGTAGTTGATATATACAGGCAACGTCCAAGAGACTCACAGACGCTTTGGAAGATCAAATGAAACCCTTTGTGCTTTGGAGTTGGAGTAGTGACCTTATTTCTTTTTTTACTGGAAAACACGTATTTATTGAACAATCTTTGATGAACGTATTTATTTGACAATCTTTGATGACATAATGTCTACCCTTTTGATTCATGCATGATTGAGCCATCCCCAAAAAAGTGCATTAAATTGACATTCTGCGTAACTATACACACAACTCATCCATAGAGTTGAGAACGCCCCAACTGAATGGAAAAGACCGATCACACATTATCTTGAATAAAAGTGTCAATGTCAAAAGACTACTTTAGGCAAATGATGTTGGTAATACTAGAACAAAACTGAGTTGTGTGGCGAGCTGAGAGTTGAAGGTCATGTCTATTTTGTATTCTGGCATTCTGATTGTTGTTGTCAACGTAGGAAATCCTTTGGAATTGCTTCAGAGAAGCGTGAGCCTCTTTGGTTACAAGGCTTTGCCCAAATGCATCATGTTTGAAAAACCAAGTCTATTAATAAGCTATTTAATAAACAAACCACCCGATAGCACATCCTTTATCCACATCTCCAATGCCCTTATTGCATTCTGACCAGACTAAACAAAATCCTCTTATATTAAAAGAAAAATTCCCTCATATAAGATAAACTTCCAATATTGATTCACAAATCCACTGTTAAAGAGAGGACATGCCAACGGCAATATAACAGAGAAGTCCAGAGCAAGTGTATGTACACACAAACTGGAATTGAACAACAGAAGTTTAGTACGATTCGACCTAATGTTATTGGGGTGTTGGGGGGATATTGAGCCTGAATCCTTCAAGGAAGCGACACTCTAGTCTGTTACACGCAGCTAAATCTTCTCTGATCATAGTCCAAGTCGGGGTCTAAGTACACCACGGATGTGGCCACTGCTGCAATGTGGTTTTATTAGTAAAGGCTTGGCCCCCGGAGGCGGGGGGTGCAGGGGGGGAGTGCTAGAATTTGCTCTGGCCGTCAGTGTGAGACGGCACGGTGGCGGGCAGCCCTTCCCGGAGGAGTGTGTGACATGCGAGCCAACGAGAGCGTAGCAAGGGGTGGGTGGATGGTGGGGGAGAGGGTCGGTGCTGGGCTTCACGTTGTTGCACGCACACGCTGTCAAAGTCGCTAAACTTGACGTGTGTCCACTCCACTCATAAACATCTTCATATTGTAACCGGAGACCCCCGCCCCCCCGTGCCGTGCCATGTAGTGGAAGGCACGGTGTCGGGTTGCCGCAGCGGACAGCAGCGCCATGGGAAACCTATTTAAAAAATATATATTTCATGTTTCATATTGTTACTGGAAGTACGGATTATCGTCAAAGTCAATCGCACTACGGCACTGTTGTTTTTGTCACCTGACCGGAGGTGGTCTGGAGAAAACCCTGGTTCTCGGTCAGATTCATGATTATGTGGATGTTTGAAAACACATCTGTAGGACTTCTTTTTTCCCGCTTGTTGAGAAACTGTGTTATTTATCCAGATGTTTACCCCCCACCCTCCTCCCCCGCTCCAATAACAGCCTTGTTTTCCTTTCCAAGAGGGTGTGAAGAGAATCTTGGCCCTTGCTTGAAAACAATCCCCGACTGATGGTTTTCCCTTTTTGCAATTACGATTTATGTGAAGTACTATCACATAAATAATTCAAATTGGTGTGTCTAATGGATTCCATAGCCCAGGGGGAGTCTACATAAAAGAAGAGGAAAGATTTTTTTTCTAATATCAATATTTATTTGGATGTTTTTCTTCTTCCGCTGTGTCCTGTCAGCTGAATTTTACTTCGATTTTTTTAATATCTTTTTTTTTGCATTGGTCCATTGGCTCACGTACTAATGAGTCATAACTATGTAATGTACAACTAAGAACAAAATGTACTTCTTGATTGTCCTTCTAAATGAAATTCGGGGGGGGGGTGCCCACTTAGTACTACCATGTGCTCCAGGGTCTGACACAGACTCAACCAGTGGTGGCTCCTGAGATGACCACTTGGTGGAGCGAGGGAGCGGATTTCTCTTCTTCTCAAAGCCACTCCTGTCTCCCGGCGTGGCTACTGGCTACTAGCATATCTTCGGTCCCAAGATACATAGCTTGTACCCCTCATGTGATAGCCCGGGTTTGTCGGTAACGTGCCAAAAGTCACTCGATATATGTGCCGATTTTGCCAAAGCGCGCGCTCTCTTTCTTCTTTCTTCCTGGCAACACGCGTCTTCCTCTCTACTATTAAAAGCGTACCCTCACCCATCCCCCCCCCATCCCCCCCATCCCCCCCATCCCCCCCCCCCCCTTCCTGTTCTTCTTTCCTCTCTCCTTTCGGTCCTCCGTTCTCTCTTCCTGACTCCATCTGTTTCTTGCGTTGGCGTCGTCGCGCTGGTCGGCCGTGGCCGGAGAAACGAGGCGGGCCCATTTGAAGTGTGTCCTGCAGAGAAGGTGTTAGCTGTGAGGCCCCCCCACCACACCCCACCCACTCCCCCAGGGCTCCGCCTCCACACTCCTTGCGTCGTAAAAAAAGTGGAAAAAAAGGGACCACCCCACCTCACTCCCCCCCCCCCCCGGGTCCCCACTTCCTCCTCTACTGGTAAAAAAAAAAAGAGAGAATAAATAAGAAAAGAAAAACCAAACTTAAAAAGCGCTTACCATAGCAGGGCTTTTTATTCCCCCCCACCCCCCCCCCACTCTGTCAAAGAGCGCCGATCTAAACAGATACGGTATCCTAGACAACGAGGCGAGGGGGTTCATCATCTGACGACACATCGGCACATCTCAAACGCGGCAGCCGCGGAGGAACCCACCCCTTGTCTCACAGTAGGATACCGGCGCTCTGATATTTCCCTGTGACTAGAAAGTTTTCTGCTGCTTTCATGGAAGTAGGCCTAAAGCTTTTTTAAACACTTTTTGTTGCTCTGACACCAGCGCTGATAAAAAGACGCGGCGGGCTCGCTCATCCGTTCATTTCTCGCCTTCGATGTCGTGCCTTTTTTATAGCCAGGGCCCCTGTCTCACTAGCTGAAAGCACTCCCTCTGAAACTCCTTCTTCCATTCCTCCTTCCTGTCTCTCTTCCTGTCTCCCACTCTCAGTCTTTCTTTCTTTCTCGTTCTCTCTCTCTCTCTCTCCCCCCCTGTCTTCTCCTCTCTCTGCGTGCTCTCTCTCCACCCGCTTGACCCCCTTGTGTGTGTGCTTAGTGTCGCGCCCACCCACCCTCCCTCCCTCCACCCACCTCCACCCACCTCCCTCCCCACCACCTCCACCCACCCTCCCTCCACCTCACCCTCCCCCTTTTTTCTCCCACCGGGCTCTACCCCATGCGAGTCCCCTGGGGCTGCTGCTGCCTGCTGCTGCTGTTACTGCTGCTGCTGCTGCTGCTGCTGCTGCGGCTGCTTTTTTTGAAGAGGCTTGGGGGGGTGGAGATGGAGGAGGAGGAGGAGGAGGAGGAGGAAGAGAAGGCGGGAGGAGGAGGTGGGGGTGGGGAGAAGTTTGGGGCCACACTCCAAAGAAAAGAAAAGCTTTGGCCTTTTATGCGCGGGGTGGGTGGGTGGTTAGGGGGTTGTGGGATTGTGGGACTGGGGGGGGAGGGGATGGTGGGGGTGCAGGGCAGCACCTGGCCTTAGAAGGTCCCCCCCCCGCCCCCCCGCTCGTGATCCGCTCCCTCGCTCCACCAAGTGGTCATCTCAGGAGCCACCACTGGTTGAGTCTGTGTCAGACCCTGGAGCACATGGTAGTACTAAGTGGGCACCCCCCCCCCCGAATTTCATTTAGAAGGACAATCAAGAAGTACATTTTGTTCTTAGTTGTACATTACATAGTTATGACTCATTAGTACGTGAGCCAATGGACCAATGCAAAAAAAAAGATATTAAAAAAATCGAAGTAAAATTCAGCTGACAGGACACAGCGGAAGAAGAAAAACATCCAAATAAATATTGATATTAGAAAAAAAATCTTTCCTCTTCTTTTATGTAGACTCCCCCTGGGCTATGGAATCCATTAGACACACCAATTTGAATTATTTATGTGATAGTACTTCACATAAATCGTAATTGCAAAAAGGGAAAACCATCAGTCGGGGATTGTTTTCAAGCAAGGGCCAAGATTCTCTTCACACCCTCTTGGAAAGGAAAACAAGGCTGTTATTGGAGCGGGGGAGGAGGGTGGGGGGTAAACATCTGGATAAATAACACAGTTTCTCAACAAGCGGGAAAAAAGAAGTCCTACAGATGTGTTTTCAAACATCCACATAATCATGAATCTGACCGAGAACCAGGGTTTTCTCCGGACCACCTCCGGTCAGGTGACAAAAACAACAGTGCCGTAGTGCGATTGACTTTGACGATAATCCGTACTTCCAGTAACAATATGAAACATGAAATATATATTTTTTAAATAGGTTTCCCATGGCGCTGCTGTCCGCTGCGGCAACCCGACACCGTGCCTTCCACTACATGGCACGGCACGGGGGGGCGGGGGTCTCCGGTTACAATATGAAGATGTTTATGAGTGGAGTGGACACACGTCAAGTTTAGCGACTTTGACAGCGTGTGCGTGCAACAACGTGAAGCCAGCACCGACCCTCTCCACCACCACCGACCCTCTCCACCACCGTCCACCCACCCCTTGCTACGCTCTCGTTGGCTCGCATGTCACACACTCCTCCAGGAAGGGCTGCCCGCCACCGTGCCGTCTCACACTGACGGCCAGAGCAAATTCTAGCACTCCCCCCCTGCACCCCCCCGCCCCCGGGGGCCAAGCCTTTACTAATAAAACCACATTGCAGCAGTGGCCACATCCGTGGTGTACTTAGACCCCGACTTGGACTATGATCAGAGAAGATTTAGCTGCGTGTAACAGACTAGAGTGTCACTTCCTTGAAGGATTCAGGCTCAATATCCCCCCAACACCCCAATAACATTAGGTTGAATCGTACTAAACTTCTGTTGTTCAATTCCAGTTTGTGTGTACATACACTTGCTCTGGACTTCTCTGTTATATTGCCGTTGGCATGTCCTCTCTTTAACAGTGGATTTGTGAATCAATATTGGAAGTTTATCTTATATGAGGGAATTTTTCTTTTAATATAAGAGGATTTTGTTTAGTCTGGTCCGAATGCAATAAGGGCATTGGAGATGTGGATAAAGGATGTGCTATCGGGTGGTTTGTTTATTAAATAGCTTATTAATAGACTTGGTTTTTCAAACACGATGCATTTGGGCAAAGCCTTGTAACCAAAGAGGCTCACGGCTTCTCTGAAGCAATTCCAAAGGATTTCCTACGTTGACAACAACAATCAGAATGCCAGAATACAAAATAGACATGACCTTCAACTCTCAGCTCGCCACACAACTCAGTTTTGTTCTAGTATTACCAACATCATTTGCCTAAAGTAGTCTTTTGACATTGACACTTTTATTCAAGATAATGTGTGATCGGTCTTTTCCATTCAGTTGGGGCGTTCTCAACTCTATGGATGACTTGTGTGTATAGTTACGCAGAATGTCAATTTAATGCACTTTTTTGGGGGATGGCTCAATCATGCATGAATCAAAAGGGTAGACATTATGTCATCAAAGATTGTCAAATAAATACGTTCATCAAAGATTGTGCAATAAATACGTGTTTTCCAGTAAAAAAAAATAAGGTCACTACTCCAACTCCAAAGCACAAAGGGTTTCATTTGATCTTCCAAACCGTCTGTGAGTCTCTTGGACGTTGCCTGTATATATCAACTACTATCAAATAAAAAGTGTCCTTATATACGAGTCTATATACGAGTGGCAAATCTCCAAAACATTTCGACTTTAAACTTAAAAAAAACAGCAAAAGAAAAAAGTGGATTGGTGCGCTCCTCTCCACACCATCCATCCATCCCACGGCCCCCAGCAGATGGCTCTCTCTCTCTCTCTCGCTCTCTCTCTCTCTCTCTGTGGCCCTAACGTGGGTCCACTCACTGCAATGTTTTACTTCACTACCACCTAACCCATCAGTGAGTGAGTATAATGACCAAGTACTTAATAATAATCAAACTGCAGGACTTACCCGAGGAGTCAGCCCCCCGCAGTGGTTCTTGTGGTGACAGTACTTGTGCTTGACGAGCCAGTCGTCGATGCCTCTCCTGGCCAAGCACGCATTCACTACAAAACTGTCGCCTGGAACAAAGCAGGGACCATCGGTATTAAACACCATCTGTACTAGAATCTGCACCATCTTCCATATAAAACACAGTAAAAGTAATATACATATACATATATATATACATATATATAAATATATACTGTATATATAGGAGATATAGGAGCTCCAGTCTAATAAACTAAGTGCCCATTGGGGGGGACCATTCCTAAACATGAAAGCCTATAGTAACCTATATGTGTGTGTGTGTGTGTGTGTGTGTGGATATTATGATTATTATTGATTATTGTATCGCTTACCTTCCGGACTCTCTCTCGGTTTACAAACGGCAGCTTTCCGGAAAGAAAGGGAAAATAAAGAAAGAAATAATACAATAAGAGAGGAAAGTATCGCCGCACTTCTTAGAATATAATAAGCGCGCCTCTCCACCACCACCACTACTACCACTACTACTACTACTACTACTACTACTACTACTAATACTAATACTACTTCTACTACTACTACTGCTACTACAGACGTCGTTTTCGTATTTTATTTTAAAACTTACCATGCTTCGAGTGCAGTTTACCCATGTCTAGTCATCGGGAAGAATATAATCCACAAAAAAAGCAGCGATATTTCCACAACAACACACACACAGACGCACACACACACACACACACAAGCGCCGCGCGTCTGTCCTGAAACGCGGGTTTGCTGCTGCGGGTCCGCTGCGGGTCTGCTGCTGCTGCTGCGGGTCTGCGGGTCCGCTCAGTGGTCCACCCCACCGCGCGAGGAGGGAGCCGCCGGAGTCTTTGATCTGGGGGGACAGGGGGCGGTTACCAAAAGCCGCTCAAACAACATGATTGACACTTTACTCCGCCCGAGATTAGGACCACTTGGTGGAGCGAGGAGCGGATTTATTCTGTCCCTGTTACTAAAATGAGTATTGTCTCAATCGACCAAATTCAGCCTTTTCTGAAGCACTTTCGACATTCACAACGAACGCACGGAGACACTGGTGGATGAGGTGTGTGTGGACATGTGTGGAGCTCCATCTGGGCAGCGGTTGATGCGGATGATGTCCCTAAAGTGTTCTCGCTGCATAAGATACCTGGCGAGATAGTTGTTGATGTTGTTGATAGAGTGTTTTGATTATTATCTCCCTGATGAATTGGGGTCCAGGAGAATGTGTGCCGGTCGATTGATCGGAGCAGATATTGAAGAATAAGTACAATTCCTTATGGCAAGGGCATGCGAGCATACGAGCTGCACACTTTTTGTGTGTGACTGTTTGCCCCTCCAATCACTGGTCAGCCAAATCATATTTTTGTGGTTCGGCCGGTCCCGCTTGTCTCCAGTCGAGACCGAGCCCCCATGAACATAATTGGTCGGAGCAAATTTTAAGCACAAGATTTGAGCTGGCGGTATGTGCAGGTGCGCAATGCTGAAGGTGATGAATGAGGACGACAAATAGGCCTACTTTTGCTGTGACCAAACTCCGGTTTAAGTGGGTCTCAATGTGGATTGAAGTGCTGTTTCAACATCTATGGTTTTGACAGAGGTTTCTGGTATGAAAGGAGGGAAAGATGGAAAGAGTTGAGATTTCAAGACAGAGTGCTAAGTCGTAGCTTTGTTTATCTTACCAGCTAATGTCGCAAATGCATTGATATCCCGAGTGTGGTTAGATGCTAAGAGGTACGGACAGCGAGGGGCAGGCACCATGAAGAGCACGGACAGGTGGAGCCCCGTGTTGGGCCGCAGGCCATGTGGGCATATACACTTTCCCTCCAGTTTACACCACGTTGTCTACACCTACTCTGTAAATATATCTCACATGTTGTCATGAGAGACATCGACGGCTTCAAAGATTTCAACCATCTCCATGAACTGGCGGTTCAGATTTCTGTTGGGCCATTTTGGCAGCTATCCTGTAACATTTCTCTTCTTCTCAAAGCCACTCCTGTCTCCCGGCGTGGCTACTGGCTACTAGCATATCTTCGGTCCCAAGATACATAGCTTGTACCCCTCATGTGATAGCCCGGGTTTGTCGGTAACGTGCCAAAAGTCACTCGATATATGTGCCGATTTTGCCAAAGCGCGCGCTCTCTTTCTTCTTTCTTCCTGGCAACACGCGTCTTCCTCTCTACTATTAAAAGCGTACCCTCACCCATCCCCCCCCCATCCCCCCCACCCCCCCCCCCTCTTCCTGCTTCTTCTTTCCTCTCTCCTTTCGGTCCTCCGTTCTCTCTTCCTGACTCCATCTGTTTCTTGCGTTGGCGTCGTCGCGCTGGTCGGCCGTGGCCGGAGAAACGAGGCGGGCCCATTTGAAGTGTGTCCTGCAGAGAAGGTGTTAGCTGTGAGGCCCCCCACCCCACCCACCCCCCCACTCCCCCAGGGGCTCCGCCTCCACACTCCTTGCGTCGTAAAAAAAAGTGGAAAAAAAGGGACCACCCCAACCTCACTCCCCCCCCCCCCCGTTCCCCACTTCCTCCTCTACTGGTTAAAAAAAAAAAGAGAGAATAAATAGAAAAGAAAACCCAAACTTAAAAAGCGCTTACCATAGCAGGGGCTTTTTATTTCCCCCCCCCCGCGCCCCCCACCCACTCTGTCCAAAGAGCGCCGATCTAAACAGATACGGTATCCTAGACAACGAGGCGAGGGGTTCATCATCTGACGACACATCGGCACATCTCAAACGCGGCAGCCGCGGAGGAACCCACCCCCTTGTCTCACAGTAGGATACCGGCGCTCTGATATTTCCCTGTGACTAGAAAGTTTTCTGCTGCTTTCATGGAAGTAGGCCTAAAGCTTTTTTAAACACTTTTTGTTGCTCTGACACCGGCGCTGATAAAAAGACGCGGCGGGCTCGCTCATCCGTTCATTTCTCGCCTTCGATGTCGTGCCTTTTTCCTCTGTCATTTTATAGCCAGGGCCCCTGTCTCACGAGCTGAAAGCACTCCCTCTGAAACTCCTTCTTCCATTCCTCCTTCCTGTCTCTCTTCCTGTCTCCCACTCTCAGTCTTTCTTTCTTTCTTTCTTTCTTTCTCTCTCTCTCTCTCTCTCTCTCCCCCCCCTGTCTTCTCCTCTCTCTGCGTGCTCTCTCTCCACCCGCTTGACCCCCTTGTGTGTGTGCTTAGTGTCGCGCCCCACCCACCCTCCCTCCCTCCACCCACCCTCCACCCACCCTCCCTCCCTCCACCACCTCCACCCACCCTCCCTCCCTCCACCCTCCCCCTTTTTTACTCCCACCGGGCTCTACCCCATGCGAGTCCCCTGGGGGCCGCATGCCTGCTGCTGCTGTTACTGCTGCTGTTACTGCTGCTGCTGCTGCTGCTGCTGCTGCGGCTGCTTTTTTTGAAGAGGCTTGGGGGGGTGGAGATGGAGGAGGAGGAGGAGGAGGAGGAGGAAGAGAAGGCGGGAGGAGGAGGTGGGGGTGGGGAGAAGTTTGGGGCCACACTCCAAAGAAAAGAAAAGCTTTGGCCTTTTATGCGCGGGGTGGGTGGGTGGTTAGGGGGTTGTGGGATTGTGGGACTGGGGGGGGAGGGGATGGTGGGGGTGCAGGGCAGCACCTGGCCTTAGAAGGTCCCCCCCCCGCCCCCCCGCTCCCCCCCCCCCTGGAGTGGGTTCTTGCTTCTCGTCTTTCCCACGAGAAGATGGGGAGGAGGACGGCGGACGTCTCTGGCGGCGTGTCTCCGGCGGCGGGGGCTGTCGCTGGGGACCCTCGCTGCGGGACGGGGAGGTTCAAGGGCAGGCGGGCGGCGTCCGTGTCACGCCAGGCAGGGATCGAGTGTCACGCCAAGCTTGCTCCTCCGAGCAGCCGGGGAACAAAATGAGTCAACACGCTTGTTTTTTTGTTTTTGTTCTCGTTGTTTGTTGTTGTTGTTGTTGTTGTTGTTGTTGTTGTGAAGCAACCACTTCTGTGAATGAGCCATGTTGGGATATAGATGTTGTTTATACAGGGCTTTAATGGTTTGGTGGTATTCTAGAAGAGTCTTCTTGGTGTTCTTTCACTTTAGTTGTATCACGAGAAATAAATGAATCACGAACACGACAAGTTCTAGCCTGGTGGTGCAGGGCTGTTTTAAAAACCAGTTGAGACTGCAGACGTGGCAAAGTGTCTCTTAAACGAAAGGTGTGATAATCAAAAGGTCTGACTATCTCTCTTATGCACGGACAAGAGATGTAGACCTTGGCCTGAGACAGAACTACAGATAAATATAGTAATATAGTAATAAATAATAAGTAATATAGTAATAAATAAATACATTCTGTGATACAGAATGTATTTATCATTATACCTACCATCCATGTTGATTTGGTTATTGTTTTCTGGTCATTCAAACTTCTGCTAACCTTTTATTTATATAATTGGTTTAGCACTTATGGAAAGTTAATCCTAAACCATTTTTTCTTAGCTAATAATAATACATTTCTACTAATCTAAGTATGTGATTTAATTGAGTTAATTATCACTTGTGTTGTTTTTTATCCAGCAGTCATTTTGCGAATGTAGAGTTGTCACTTTTTTCGATGTCTCAATTTGGAAACAAACTCTCACTTTGTTTTATATGCGTGCTCAGTTAAATATAGTCGGCGGGCATGCGAGGTATGGGCATGTGGCCACAGGGTTTGGAGCGGAGCCTGCCTTACAGCATACGCACGGATAATACCAGTGTGTCTGTGGGAGCGTGTGCGTGACTGCCTGCCTGCCTGCCTGCCTGCCTGCGTGTGTGGGTGTGGGGTGTGTGTGTGTGTGTGTGTGTGTGTGTGTGTGTGTGTGAGCTGCGTGTCTGGAATCGGCGGTCCGGATGCACTCTGGAGATGAAAGGCGTCTGCGGGAATGTGTTTGGAATCCCGAGGGATTAGCGGTGGAGGACTGTGCTTTGTTTTCGCCGTATATCTGCTGCTCACTGTCCGCCGAGCGTTTCAAAGCACTTGCTCTGCTTCTTCTGCGGCTTCTCGCTGGGTCTGCCCCTGCTGTCTGCAGACTGTGTTGGCCTCGGCGTCTGGAGGAATCCAGCGGTGGCGTTCAAAATGCTAATTCTGAATTTGGATTGAAGGATGTTTGTCGACTGTTGAAGCATGAGTCAGAGTCAGATGTAGTTTGTCGTTTGTATTTCTTTGAAATCTTTCATGTAGACCCTAATCCACACTGAAATTGCAGTGAGTCTCTCTAACTCTTATGGTCTGTTTATGAAATGGAATGGCAGATTAAAGGGCTCGGCGATATGGCCAAAATCTTCCATCCCGATATAGGTAATTTCATTTCACAAATAAGCATGTTGTCTGGTAATTCAATACAAAAATATTCTATATAAAATAACCATATTTTAAAGCCTATGTTTCTTTATTCCTGTATTATTACACAATGACATTTTTGATGAATAATCAACATAGTCGCCCTAATAGAACAGCTAGAACAGGCTGGTTTGTACAGAAAAGGACATCACTTTACTGTAATGCAGCGTTTAAAACCAGGAAAAGACAACGCCTACGCCAGATCACGAGATTAAGATATCCCAAATCTATGAAGATATCTCCTCTCATGTCACACGATCAATACAACATCGATATATATTGCCCAGCCCCAGCAGATGTGCCTGTAGGACTGCTGGTTGTCCAGTCTCACCCAATAGTGGAACTTGTGAGTGGGTGTGAGAAATGTCTTGAGGCATCGCGCCGCTCTTAAGGAAAAGCTTTTGAGTTTGCTTTCTAAGATGTTCAATCAGTCTGCCATGTCTGATAACGTCAGCTAAACCTGCCTGCACCATCTTCTAGCCGTCACCGCCATGACCATCATCCCCTTCAAACCTGACATGATGAAGGCAACAGGGAAGCGAAACAGGCGGCAGAGACCAACTCCACTTTTACCCACTTCTGCTACTGATTACGTTGTTGGAGTCACACGAAAATGTGTGTGTCGTCATTGCAAAGCAATTTGATTGGTATTATTGAATCATTATAATTAGGGACATTCTCTGATCCCAATACCCTGTTTCACCGTGGTATATGGGGTGACCAGTGTGGTCCCAGTGCACACCCAATGCGGCACCCCAATCCATCTGAGGCCGGAGCAGAGGGGGGTGAGTCCTCCAGGGGGTGACTCTGGACCCAGCTCTGGCTCTCATGGAGGCACACAGGCCCGTTTTAATCACCCACTTGAAAGGCTGCGTTGAAGTGGGTGTTTAAGTGTTTAGAACCCTGAATAATTATCTCGTTTGTTTATCAGGTCCCGGCCTGTGCTTTGGCCCGCGCAGTAAAATCGCTGAATAATTTGACCGAGCATGCAAAGTGGCTCTTGTAAATTGCGTCAGATCAGCATCTACGTAGAGCTGTTGCAGCAAAATCTCAAGAGAAAACATGTGTGCACAGACCAGACCACACACACACACACACACACACACACACACACACACACACAACACACACACACACACACACACACACACACACACACACACATCTCTGGGAGACATCCCCAGACCGGGGGTGGCGGCCTTCTCCGCTGGCTCTCTGCCCGCTGCTGGGGGCCTCAGCCTCGTTTTGTTTATCCTCCCAGGGTCAGGGAGCCCCTCGCTGGGCCAGGGCCACCACCGGTGCGCCACCTGAGGAAGGCAGCAGCAGCAGCGTGGAGGAGCAGGAGGAGGATATGGTCTTTAGGTAAACAGAGCGGCGGCGAGTATTGTTCCCCGTCCAGACAAGAGAGACCCAGGGCTCTTCCCCTGGCGCCGGGGGTCTGAGGAGCTCCGGATTGTCTGCTCGGGGGATGTTTTTGGTGGAGGGAAAGCCAAACAGAGGGGCGGCTGTGCTGAAAGGAAGGCCTCCACCCCCGTCCCCCCACCCCTCCTGTCCACCCCCCCCCTCCCTCTCCCCTCCACCCCTCCCGGTCCTGGTGTGTTTACGCTCCACAGGTGCCACGGGCCAAAGAGGACCTCACCCTGAAGGGCCTGAATAGAAGCCCTGGAGCGCTGGGCACCCTGGGGGTGGCCAGTGTGGCCTGCCTGTCAACCCCCCACACACACACACACACACACACACACACACACACACACACACGCACACACACACACACACACACACACATGCACACACGCACACACACATGCACATACCGGCACACAAGCGCATGCACTTCTGCAGTCGAATTCATGCCTTGTTGTAAGAACTTAATGGTGCAGAATGACCATGTGGGTTATACTGCCCATTTGACAACTACCGGCCGTGGCAGTGTTCTGCGTAAACGGTATTGTGTGTGTGTGTGTGGTGTAAATGTGTGTGCATGTCCAGGTGCACGCCAGGCATGTGCGCAACAGCATTGCCGGCGTGCGTGCGCCCCGGTGTGAGTAGCTCACACTGCTGTGTGTGAGTTCATTACGATGCGCCGGGACGCAAGCCTCTAATTCTAGCCGGCTATGAATAGACGCATACCGCTGGCACCGGAGCGCTTGTATACAGTAGTTGGAGTGTCTATTTCTACGGACATGTTTACTCGCTTAGTTGAAAAGTTGTCTGTAATTACAGTCTTTAAGTCACAAGTTAAAAAGGTCAGATGTAAGGTATGTTTAGAGGTGGCGGCTTGTGGCTGGCAAATGTTCTACTCCGGGGCCTTTCTCTGTGTGTGTGTGTGTGTGTGAGTGTGTGTGTTTGAAAAGGAGAGAGTGTGTGTGTTTGAAAAGGAGAGAGTGTGTGTGTGCGCGTGTGTGTGTGTGTGTGTGTGTGTCTGTGTCTGTGTGTGTGCTTGAAGCGGTGCTTGCGTGTGTGTGTCAGAGTTTCTGAGTTTATGTGGGGGGTATTTGTGTGTGTATGGTGTGTATTTGGCAGTGTGTAAATGTGTGTGTGTCTGTATATGTGTGTGTGTGTGTGTGTGTGTGTGCACATGCACGTGCCTGTGTGTGAGTGAGTGTGAGTGTGTGTCAGAGTGCGGTACGAGGGGAGGAACGGCCACCTTGGTGTCGAGGTAGAGTTTCCAGCTGTAGTAGAGACGCGGTCGCTACGCACACACACACACACACACACACACACACACACACTCACACACACACACATCGGAGCTTTTCCAAACCACCCCCACACTCACACAAACACACACACACACACACACACACACACACACACACACACACAAGGAGGGGAGCTGTCAGGCGGAGTGACGGGGGCAGGCAAGTGGTTCTGAATGAAGACCAAAGCACCAGGCGGTTGGTGTCAGCGTCTGTATCGGCGTACAGTCACACTTGTCATATGAATCTGCATCGCGACATTTTGATCTTTGACGATTTGATCCGGAAGATCACGTTGTCAATAAATACGTTTTCACAGCAGTTTTATCTGTATAGAGCCCGTCGTCACGGTTACAGTTTCAAAGAGCTGTACGTGCCATATGTTGCTTTATTTATTTATGTCTTATTTATTTCTTTTTTACATCTCGTACATCATTTAGACATAATTGGGTCTAGATCTAGACATGATTTAGCCATTTAGATATGAATGTTTGGAGATATGGCTGGCTCGATGCCAAGAATCATTTAACTTATTCACAGAATATTTCATGAAAACATTTGCTGTGGTGAAATGTTGATGTGCTGTTAAATCTCAGTGTCGACACGTCGGCTCACTATCGCCAGAGTGTGCCGCCACGCACTGCCGCCTTATTAGCGACCCAGATATCACACACACACACACACACACACACACACACGAACAGGCACACGCACACACACCACACACACACACACACACACACGCACACACACACACAGGCACTGGGCTGATCTGTGATCTACATGAACTGCTATACTCTTTCTTAGTTCTGATGTCTTAAATGGCTCACCTCAGTTTTATTCATGTTCATTTGTTGGTCTTGGGAGGACCTCTGCATTCTCCACCGAGCCACGGCAGCGTGAATTCAAAGTCTGTGTGTGTGTGTGTGTGTAATACATTTTGTTTTGTGCTGAATGTTCAATGTTGAAATCCTCTGTTGGCTGTGGATGTACAATACCAGGTTGAAGCTGCAGATGAACTTGTCACTCAAATGTTCTTCCATCTCTTGACAAGCGATGGCGGCGCGGTTGGGGGGGTGGAGCTGATTGACACGAACAAAACGCCTCTCTGGTCAATGAAAACAAGCTTGGGTTAGGAATGGGCTCCACTCTCAGGTTGTCAGACTCCTTCACCTCACCTCCCCGCCCGTTCCTCTCCTGTGTGCTGCTGGCGTAAACCTTTGATAAACACCCTGATCAATGTTAATTGCGCCGGTTACATATTTTTTCAAAGGTAATAACGGTGGGCGCCTTGAGGAACAGGCAGTGCTGAGGCGAGCGGGGCCGGGGCCCGTTAAAGGCTTATCTTTGCGCGGTGTAAAAGTTAGTTAAATGGGGTGTCATTAAAAACGTGGGCCAACTTCACACACGGAGAGGGGAAAAAAAAAAGGAAAAAAAATGGCCGAGCAGCACGAGCGAGAGAGAGAGTTAGGGAGAGAGAGAGAGAGAGGAAGTTACAGCGCATCAGCCATGTATGCAGACGAGCAGGGACTGAGAGAGCTGTAAATCTCAGCTAATGTTTCACTGAGCCTTTTCGGAGCCGGCCTTTGATGTCGGTGAGGTAATGTGACCGGTCGCGTTTGCTATGCTAATCCGACGAGCAGAAATGATTGGTGGCTGGCCGCGCAAAAAAACAGACTACAAAAGGAGACGCAGCCAATCATATTGGGGCGGCTGCTGCTGCTGCTGATGCTGCTGCTCATGTGCAGAAAAGAAAAAATCCAAAGCATGCTCAGCCAAGCTTGCGTGCATGTGTCAGCGGTTACATTTTGTTGTTGTTGTTGTTGTTGTTGTTGTTGTTGTTGTGGTTGTGGTTGTATTTAGTTTGTACAGCCACATGTACAAAGGAACATGCAACACAACCAAAAGATGGCGAGAAACGGCGGGAACTGTGATAAGCGAAAACACCTGAACTCCAAGAAAGCCATAGATGAGAGTTAGAAAAAACGTGAAGAGATCACACCTTCTTACTGTGTGTGTGTGTGTGTGTGTTGTGTTTGTGCGTGTGCGTGTGTGTGTGTGTGTGTGGATCCGTGCCCGCTGGTGTGTGCTGAACTAACGCTAAGGGGGTCAGCCCTGTTGGATATGCTGCTGCTGCCTCTCAGACGCCTCAAGTCCTGCACATGCTGACTACACACACTGTTTCATCCAGGGGAGAATAACCCGGCCCCACCGCCGCCCACCGGATCCACAAGACATGACATTTCCTCACTGGGCGGGGGGGGGGTGCTGGGGGGGGGGGTGTGCAGGCAGGGGAGTCAGGGGTGGGGAGTCAGTCATCTGTAGAGAAGATGTGTTTACCGTGCTTCCTGTTGAACCTCAAGGCACACGAAGGCGAGAGCTGCTGCTTATGGGGAACCGTTCACACACCTAATAGAGACACACATCTTCAGCCCGTTGTTCAGATGTCGGCGAAAACGCTGCTGTTTCAACGAGTTCACTCCAGTGAGATGGGCGAATATTGACTGCAGTTGTGATGTTTGATTTCAGCATCTTGGTTCGATGGTTTGATTCTTATTGTGACTCAACGTGGGCTCATTTGAGTGTTTGGGGGAATGGAAGTTGTAGCAATGAACCTGCTGCTACCTGCCACTGAAGTAGCTAGTTTCTGGCTCCTCTGACCACCAGGACACAGATAGCCTGTTGTGTAGAGACCAGTTTATTGCATTGAGTTTTAAGTTTTGCAGCCACGCAGAGCAAGGGGGTTATCTGCCCACATGTCAGCGCCCTCTCTCTGAGTGCGGCGTGTTGGTGACGGCCGGCTTAACCTGCACACCTTGGTTATTGTTGCCCTGCGCCACAGGTGTAGGACAACCACCGACCGGAGCCCAATTAGCCTGACTCAGGCCAGGTCAGGTGAGGCTGCTTGAACCAAGCCATCAACCACACACACACACACAGTCCACAGAAATAAAACGACCACGCAAATACAGAATATAAGGACTCAAGTAATGCGAATACCAGACACATGCAGAAAGCCTATCTGTTACATACCCCAGGCGGCAAAAGTGCAGGAAATAAACCAAAAACTCTCAAACAAAATTGGATTGACTCTTCTATCTTATAAGCAATGCTTTCTAAATATAAGATTCTATATATATTTTTGTATGTGCGGGTAAATTGTTGATCTTGATAAATGAGTTTCCCAGCCCTATGCTAGTGTTGGGGGGTCAGCACGCACGGAAGCCTGGGTGATCCCTTATCCTGCCGGGATCTCCCAGGACCGCCTGCGCTCCGGATTCCAGAGCGACGCCGGCCGGGTCTTTGAAACGGCCTCCTGAGTATCTCCGTTTACTTTTTGGGGGGAGGGTACTTCCTCTCCAGAGGTCCTGTGTGAGTAACACTACACCTATAAGCTAATTTGCAGGTCCAGAGCAAATAGCTTTTCTTCTTTGTTGTTGTTTCACTTCTTGGCTTTCAACGTCTTGGCCAGCCCTGGAATATATATATATATATATATACACACACACACACGGTTTTAATGTACACTGTTTTAATGTCTTTAAGGCCCATAGCACATTTCGGGCCCAGACTGGACAATCTTATCCTTCACGTCCTATTCTATTGTATTGTATTGTATTGTATTCTTTTACAAATTGACAAAAATCCCATTTCGTTTTCTTGATATTTTCTCCTTCTGGCTTTCCGTCCTCAACTCTCAGCCTTCAAACCAGGAGATTGTGTGGCACAAGAAGAGAGACTCAGCCTGTGGTTCTGTCTGTGTGCGTGTGTGTGTCTGTGTGTGTGTGTCTGTGTGCGTGTGCGTGTGTGTGTGTGTGTGTGAGGCACAATGAGCAGCAATGGGGGTTTTTTTCTCTACCCCCCAGAGATTTGATGAAGTACCAGTTACGTAGCCATTACTCCTGTGGCCTGCCCTCCAGCGATCCCTGGCGTGCGACCAGGAGGAGCTTAATTGTCTCTTGTGCGGTGCGGTGCGGCAGAGACAGACGGCATGGTTCGAGTCCCTTGTGGGAGTCGACCGCAGTCACGAAATAAACACAGATCCCTTGCCGCACAGATCCAACACAATCCCTTTTTTTTTCTCCGTCAGTCATTCCCTTACCAAGAAGAGGTTGAAGAAGAGTAAAATAATCACTCGTATTCATCGTGTATCCAGTGTCAGGGCTAATGTGGCATCTGACACCAGAGTCCAACATTGCCAAAAGTAATCCTGTTCTTCTCACGTTACACTCTGCATCGCTTGTGTCGAAGCCAATGGATAATGACACTTCACTTGGAGCCAATTTGGTGAAAATACAGGCAAAGCCAATAGTTTGAATTATAGAAAGATCGAATAAATTATGTTCTTGAACGTGAGACGCATGTTGTATGGACTTGAATCCGTAGATAATTGTGCGTTTTTGCGCAGACGTTTTCAGATACAGGTTAGTTTTCGTGTGTGGTAGTGGAATAAGTTTCGTGATGCCCTATGGTGCCGCATAGACTGTGGCAAGTGGCCATATTATTGTCCTAATCGATGCGCTTCCGAGAGTTGTATTTGGTTGATTTGAGGGCTAGCATTTTTAACAGAAAAATGGTGTGATTTTCACCTAGAAAATTGTAGCTTCGATATGACACGATAATTGCCGATGCCGACTGACCGGTGTGTAGTTGGTGGATTCTCCTGTGACCACACCCGACTGACGTGTGTGTGTGTGTGTGTTTGTGTGTTTGTGTGTCTGTGTCTGTGTGTGTGTGTGTGTGAGTGGGTGTGTGTGTGGCCGTGTACATTTAATGTCCCAAAATAAACAATTCCCTCGTAGAAACAGGCATGTACATGGGATACTGCAGCGGGCACTTTGATAATTTTCCTTGTGCTGCCTACTGCCCGGAGCATCTTTGTCCATTCTTACGTCTCGCTCTTCTAGCCTGGATCATACAGCACAGGTGTGGCGTTGTTCGCCATCTACCCAGGCTATTTTGTTCTCTCTATCTCAGATGATCGATATCCTCATTCTACAACTTTTCTCCTTGGTTCTGTTCATATCTATCTCTTCGTATTCTTCATCATTCTCTGTGTCTGTGCCTTGACATCAGATTTCGCTTCCACTTCCAGCTAACTCACTAGTGTGAATCAGACACGCCGAACACGAAGGGCTGGAGTGTTAGGAGAGACTAGGTCCTTGGGCTTGACCGGACGGAGCAGACACGATTTTGTCTTGCGGCTGTTATACCATTACGATCTTTGTGCTTTTCACTACTACTCGATCTGGACTTCTTTTGTGTTATAGTCGGTCGGCGCCGTTGAGACACCACAGACGCCCATTGTATATACGTGCCACTCCCGAACGCGACTCTGGGTGTAGGCTATAATCAGCACTCAGGCCGACTAGATTTCGTGGTAGGGTGAAAGTCCCGCCACTATTCCTCTCGCTTTGCTATACATAAAGTTCCTAGGAAATTACCAGCGATTAATCAAATTCTTTATAAGCATATATACAGTGAGCTCTGGCATCCAAAGTCTATATGTACATGCTATCATACATACTTACACGCTAAATCTAATCAATGCTTACACGAAATACGAAATAAATACTTACATGCTGTCATACGCTGGTGTTGTGGACAACACATCTGTCGGTACTTTGTGCACAAACAGGGTGTTTCAGGCCGGCTCGTGTGGATCACTATATCATGTAGCTGCTGCCAACGATGGTGTTTTATGACTTCTTCAGACTACGTGCCGAACAGAACACACAGCGGAGCCGCCTGTCCGGTCGGATGTGCTCAAAAAAACAATGTTTTGAACACGGAGCCCTCAGCCATTTTTATTTTTAAAGCAGAACCCAGGGCGCGGAGTGCTTGTGATTGTATTCTTCACGTATTGACTTTGACTTCGAGGACACGTTGATCTGTTGAATTAATATCATAACCACAAGATCAACCCATGTGCATTATATTTAGGCTAACTTGGATAAAGTTCCAGGGTGAAAATCACGACAGTGTTTGGGATGGGATTTACTCGGAAATGCAATTCGATTTGTGCTTCAATAAGCAAAGCATCTGGAGTCACTTCAAAATTGAAGTGAAAGAAGTTGAAGCGGAATGTAAGCAAACACTGTTTCTCTGTTTATCCGCATTTGTTTGTTCTTTGTTTTCCTTGCTGTCTGTGATTGTTTGTTTTTGTTGGTTGCTGTGTTAGTGGAGGAAAAATGTATTTCCTCTGTCTTCACCAAACAAACAAAAAAGATAAAATCACAACTAACTGTCTCAGTATCTCCATAATCCATCTAGTATCTGGTGTAGTGGGTTTCCACGACCACAGACTCTGTTCTAGAAGCGTGTGTCATCTTAAAGTGCCCCTTCGTCACAACACACACACACACACACACACACACACACACACCACACACACACACACACACACACACACACACACACACACACACACACACACAAATACATCACAAACACACACACACACACACACACACACACAACACACACACACACACACAATACACATACAAATATCACACACACAACATACTCTACACACACACAACACACACACATCACACAACACTAACACACACACAAGCATCAAGACTCGACACCTTGGCCGCACAGGGTAGTTGAACTAGACTCAATATCACTACATACATATAGACGAGACAGTGGTTAAGCTACAGGGTGTGCCAACCTTAGGGGTGAGGAAAGGGGTGAAGACAGGAGGTGGGGTGGGGTGCTGATGGGTGCCGTGAGGGGGCATTGAGCACTATTGGCCTTGGAACGCGGCCTGATACTTGTGTGACTCACACATTGATGTCCAGGTGATGGGCGGGTAGCGGGGAAAGGGGGCGTTGGTGCGGGGGGGTGTAAACTGTGTACCGGAAGTCACAAAGTGAGGCCTGATGGGTGGGTGGGTCTTAGTACTATGTTCTTTTTGCACCCACTCTGATCGCTCACTCTCGCACTAAGCTTGTGGGGCTCCTCACACACTACCCGCCCGCTAGGCCGAGCGTTATCACTCCTCCAAATACACCTACCATCCACACAGGACTGAATGGGCCTCCGCTGCCCGGCCCAAAAAAAACCTGCGGCCAGGCAAATAGTCTTCCTGCAGCCATTAAAACCTCCCGTCTCTGCAGAGTGGAAGGCTCTCAGAGAGGGACAAAGAGCCCGCTCGCATTGTTCCCTTTCAAGGGGGGAGTTAGAGAGAAATGCACATATTTCGCTGATAGACACACACAGCACCTGGTTTAAAAGTTTTATTGAATTTATTTTTTCTGTATCACTTTGTCACTCACTTGTCACACAAAATAGAAAAGAAGACGAAGGACTTTGTCTGAATTATATTCCCCCGTTAAATCCAGTCACAGTGCTGCCAGAACCTTCTGCGGTCAATGCATCTAGTCTATGCAGTTTTGCTAGCTTACAGTCCTCTGATACATGTCTTATCTTCTACCCTCCACACAATATTGCCCGACACACGCTGCTGTTCGTACAATCTCTCTCTCCATATCTATGAGCATACATCTTCTCTTCTCCATACTCTTCATCATCTTCTCTCTAATTCTGAATACTACTAATATCGCCCGCTATGCGTCTTTATCTCATACACATAAGATCGCGTCTGTCTGCGTTGGGTGACTCGCGTGATTATAGAATCACTTTACGTTTGCTCATCAGGTCCATGACACCTCACAGTAAATAATTCATACCCTGAGCGACGCACTCTCGCCTTGCATGTGGGAGAGTTCCGACGCCTCGGCAGATCTCTAGTTCTATACGCTCTGTCCCTCTTGGCTCGCTGATAGAACAGACGTTTTGCTTCAGGTCCAAGACTCACTCATTCGCCATGAGGTTCCGCGACCAGACCCAGCTTTTGGCCGAGAACAATAACAACACGCTCTCACCCACACCATCTGTCTGTCTGCCTGTCTGCCTGCCCGCCTGTCTGTCTGTCCACACTTCTGTCAAACCATACGAGGAGAATTTGCAGGAAGAACAATCCAAAAATGGTGGGATTGAGATCTGTTGCTTTGCATTTCTGGCTCTGTTCCCCTTTCTTCACTTTTGCTAAATTCTTCCTGTGTGATCGGAAATTCCTCCACAACCACATGAGTTGGATGTAGGTGGTTTCCTCTAGAATAAATCCATGGAACTAAAATAACACAGCCAGCCTATTGTGCTATTTTAGTTTTGATGTGTTTGATGCCACACACTAGCACAAGACACTCTACTATAGTATTGAGTCATGTTTGATTTGTGTTTGATGACGTTTCTAAGTAACCGTTTTGTAGCTGGAATACGACGATGAGCTTCAAGGGAGACCTCATGTGTTCCTCGCAGCTTATTGTGTTTTCTTCCTCTCGATGGTTCGTGATTCTGTCATCTACTTAAAGTAACCCACGCCTGGTCGTTGGCGGTCTCCTGTGGGAGGCGTTCTCATCGCCGATAAGCTTTGCTCGCAGTTGAAACGAGTATGGAAGCGCGCAGTGGGTAGTTTTCACCACGGGGGTTGTGTAGTTTGCGTAGATTTGTACTACTCATCTACTTGCGAAAGCTTTGGGTATTTCACACATTTAAATGATACTACAAATTTGTTATATTTGGTTGCTGTTTTCTTTTCTATTTTCTTTTCATCACAGTGGCCAAGGCCATCCATCTACGCCCGTTAGCACGCGCTGTCGATTGGCTACTGCAGGCATCAAAATATAATCGATCCACTGAATACTCCTCGATCCACCACCAGGGTAAGACCTCATTTAGCTTCCTAGTTCTACCGCGCAACCTATCCTGTACCTTTCTATACAATGTGAATGGTCTTTCACACAACCTCGTCAAGCATATTGAGTATTTTTTGAAGGTGTCCTCCGCTTGTGTCGATACCAATACTGCAGAGCTAAATAAATCACATGTTGCAGTCCGTGCATGACACTTAGACCTAGGTAATATGGGACCTAGACCTTCCGTGTCTTTCTACGTGTCCGTGCCATCGTTTTGAGTCCTCCCTCGAAAAACAACACGAAATGCACTCAGGATTGTGCTTCTTTTTCGGTGTGCAGTTGTGCACGCATTTGTGACTCCGTGCATTTGTGCGCCGTACTGTACTTGGTGCTCGTGCGTTGTGCAGGGCGGTACATGCGTGCATCTGCATCTCCATGCAATCAGCGCAATTTGGCGACTGAGATTATAGTCAGGAGGAGAGCGGGACAGAGAGGCAACCCATTCGGCCGCTCATATTTTGTCTCATCATCTGCATGCTGTCAATAGGCCGGCCGTAGTGACAATCAGAGGAATGTTGATTGCGGGCGATGTCTTTTCTCTCTCTGCGGTGAGAGGATTGCAGCTTTGCGTTCACACCTCGGAGGATTGGGTTTAACGTAGCCTCTGAGTTGTGGGGCGGCGCTAGTATGCTCTTTGCACTAAGATAGCAAGCACTTGCTGTGAATTAATGCATATTCCAAGTTTGGGTCAAGTCTCGGAGGACACATTACTGTACATCTCTTCGGGTAGACATTCGATTGCTTGTATCTCGATATTGGGCCAAATGGTGCTAATCTTCTATTTGTGGGCGCTCGTAAGCAATGATTAGAGCCCTTGTACAAGATGAACGTCATTATATAAATCACAGATTAAGTTGACTGACAGATTCTTCTGTATATGTTAAGCGGCGCGTTCACAGTGTTTTCCTGTATAAAACACACCACAAACTACTCCCGTCATATTAATTGTTAAGACATTGATGTATCTTCTAGATACCTTTCTCTCGTTGCCTTCTTAAAAGCCCAACGATACTCTTCTACACGACAGATGGACCAGATTGACTCTTCCAATTCAATAACTGCTCCTGATGTGTAGTGTATTCTTTGCGAGGGATCTATTCGAGTGGGTAAGGTATCAGGACTATATCCCTAATTCGAATATCTAAGACATAATATAAACCGTGTCTAGTACTGTGCTCTCGCAATCTCGATGATTCTCCTCAACCACTCCGAAAACCTGCGTATAGCGGCAAGCTTGCGCTTCGGTTCTTGTTCTGCTCCACGATACTCCCATACAACCGCTTGTGTGTAGTGTATTCTTTGGGAGCACATGTGTTCGTTTATCCCGAAACTCAAAAACCTTCAGACGTCTCTCTCTCTCTCTCTCTCTCTCTCTCTCTCTCTCTCTCGCTCTGGACTGGTTCTCAGCGAAAACACTGCCGGTGGTGTTTTCCACCATATTGGGTGTTAAAAGGTAAACAGTGGAGCCGAGACAAGAGGAGAGGTGGCCGTGCACGCAGATTGGGTGGCACCTTGTGGAACGCCAAAAACAACCCAGCGTTTCACAGGTGGTCAGCCAAAAACAAAATTAAAAAAACTCACAGCGACAGTCAAAAACTAAATAAAAAAAGTACTCACAGGACTTGCACCGGCCCACTCAGTCTCTGCTATGTGTGCGCCTCTCTCGTTCACTGACCACTCCCGTCAAGGCTTAAGTCACATTTAACATGCGAGACTCATGGAACATGGCACACCAAAGGATTGTGGCGAGTATTCGATGGAATCTACCGGATAGATTTCCAGAGTCAGTCAGCGAGTCGGGAACGCCAGGCGTTCCAGAGTCAGTCAGCGAGTCGGGAACGCCAGGCGTTCAGTTAGCCAGGAAAGTCTAAATTTGTTACGAGAGAAAACCCTCTCGTGCGTTCAAGTACCACTTTAGCTGCGCTTTTTTTTAACATCCCTGCTCTCGTGTCAAACTGATACCATCGTGTGTATGTTGGGCGAGTGTATGGTGCGTGGGGTGTCAAACTGATACCATCGTGTGTATGTTGGGCGAGTGTATGGTGCGTGGGGTGTTTATGTTTGTGAATTTCCTTTCCGACAATTGTGTGTGTGTGTGTGTGTGTGTGTGTGTGCGTGCGTGTGTGTGCATGCGTGTGTGTGTGTATGTGTGCGCGTGTGTGCGTGCGCGTGCGGTGGACCTCATCGGCATGTGCCGGCCGTACATGCGTGCAATTGCGTATTTGTCAGCTTGTGTGAGTAATGGTTTTGGGTCCTCATGACTGTGATGCCGGAGTGACACCTGAGAGGCACTCATAATATGTCTCCCCTTCGTTACCACGCTCTGTCTTCGGTCTTCAGTGTGCGTCGCCCGGGCAACGCTCGCTCTCTCTCTGGTCTGCTGTGTTTGCTCGGCCCCCCCCTGAGTCTGAGCCTCCTCCTCCTCCTCCTCCTCCTCTGATGTGTGCTGGGAATATATACGACTGTACAAGCCAGGATGGGAACTCACATACCCTGTATTGGACTGTGTGCTGTTGTGTGTGTGTCTGTGCGTGTGTGTGTGTGTGTGCGTGTGTGTGTGTGTGTGTGTGTGTGTGTGTGTGTGTGTGTGTGTGTGTGTGAGCGTGTGGGTGTGTGGGTGAGCACAGCATGGAAAAAGGAAAGCCTCTCAATGTATGGGTGCACGACTTCCCCGTGATAGGAACAGTAATAGCCTGACAAGCGGTCCCCACTTCTGTCCCAGAGTTGCGTGTACGTGTCGGCCAGTCAGGTGTGAACCGTGAAGCAGATCTTTATTCTCCAAGTCCAGAGAGCTACGTTGGTTCGTTCATGCTGTCCCGGCCTTATGCTTGTCGCAGCGTGGTGGACGAGCTCGCATGCCAGGATACTTTGCTCTTATTCTTCTGTAGCTAAGTACAGGATCATGGCTTCAATGCACAGTCCACGCTCCGTTTCTGTCCATCACGCCGCATAGGTGGGGTCTCTAATGTTTCGGTTCTTTTTGCTCTCATTTGTTTACGCCTACATGGTCACGGTTTCTCATCTTAGTAATAGACTCGCTGGATTGGGTTACGTATAGATTAGACAGATTATACAGTTTCATTTACGTTGATTCCAGATAGGTTATGTGGGTTTTTAGGTTCCCGAGATGATTGCTATTGATTTTTGGGTACAGAAGAAGATGACTTTGTCAGATCGCATGTATAAGAGTATTTATTCTTCATTTGTATCAATATATCAGATTTATATTATTATAAAAACACACACACAATATATGATATATAGATAGTAGCAACCGCAGCTCGACCGATCTCAACTCTTGTATAGCTGGTATAGTGTAGTGTGTGTGTGTGTATGTGTGTGTGAGTTGTGTGGTGTTGTGTGTGTGTGTGTGTGTGTGTGTCGTGAGGTGTGTGTGTGTGTGTGTCGTGTGTGTGTGTGTGTGTGTGTGTGTGTGTGTGTGTGTGTGTGTGACATGTGTGTGTGTGTGTGTGTGGTACATGTGTGTGTGTGTGTGTGTGTGTGTGTGTGTGTGTGTGTGTACTTGTGTTGTGTGTTGTGTGTGGTGTGTGCGTGTGCGTGTGTGTGTGTGTTGTGGGGTGCATCTGCATAAACGCATCCACCCATGTGCTGTGGGTTTGTGATGTCAAATCCAGTTTCAACACACATCACAGTTTCTCGTTTCTATGTCATTCATGCAAGTAGTTCCCTGCGACATGGCTTACTCATACTGTATGTCTCTGTGTCCCTCCTCCTCTCCTCTCTCCTCCCTCTCCTCTCCTCTCCTCCAGGACTCTATGGATGAGGCCTGTGCGGAGGGGCTCAGCGATTACAGTCTCCAGTCTGTACATCCATGTGGGCCGTCTGTGTGTTTACACCCCCACGTCTGTACCTTTCCCACCACCACAATGTTGACCCTGTTTCAATATAATAGTTAAGCTCAGTCTAAAGTAGCACATTTCGGATTTGGTGTTTCAAGGTTTCTTTATTGCCATTTGTAACAATGCAAGTACAATGGAATGCTTACTCCCCATTCACTCCTGCAGTATTATTCGAAACACAAATTCTAAACAACTTTAAACAATTAGCACCTAATAATTGTGTGTGTGTGTGTGTGTGTGTGTGTGTGTGTGTGTGTGTGTGTGTGTGTGTGTGTGTGTCTGTGTGATGTGTGTTGTACCTATCAAGCACTGTCTGCCTGACCTCCCTGTAACCTACATTTGTGCATGTGCATGTGTGTGTGCTTGTCTGTCTCTGTGTGTGTGTGTGTGTGTGTGTGTGTGTGTGTGTGTGTGTGTGTGTGTGTGTGTGTGTGTGTGTGTGTGTGTGTGTGTGTGTGTGTGTGTGTGTGTGCACGTGCGTGTGTGTGTGTGTGTGTTGGGCTGCCGTCTCACCTGCTCACCATTAATATAGCTCTTACTCCATCAAGCCATTTCCCACACAGTCCCACATCTGTGACTCACTCTCACACACACACACACACATACACACACAACACACACATTCACCTCTGCAGCCCCGAAGCCGCCGTGTTTCCCTGCTAATCTGCTACCACAACGCTGCTGTAACCACAGGCCAATTACCCTGCATGGTCACATGATGCAGCGAGCAGGATGAGACCAACTCAACAGCATGGCCAGAGAGAGAGAGAGAGAGAGAGAGCGAAAAAATACACATAAACATTGGAGATAGAGAGAGATTCAAACAAAGGTAGCAACACAGAAGAGAGAGAACAATAGATACGTAGATAAATACAAGTTAAAAAAAAAAAATAATCAGAAAATGCTTTGTTACACATGAGAGGAAAGTAGGAGAAAATATGGAAAGAGAGAGAGCGAGAGAGAGCAAGAGAGAGCGAGAGAGAGCAAGAGAGGGTGAGAGAGAGAGAGAGAGAGAGATAGAGAGAGAGAGAGGGAGACAGTGAAAGAGCGAGAGAGAGCGAGAGTGAGATAGAGCGAGAAGCTGTCCATTAAGCTGTCTACTCCACCTATGTCTCCACCCCGAATCCTCCACCTATACCCTCGCCACCTCTCCCAGGCCTCTGCTTGGTGCTTGTCTTTACAGCTGCTCCCCCCATCCCCCTCCCCCCCCCCCCCCCCCCCGCCCAACAATGCCCAGCATCGGAGGACCACATTCTCATGCATTAGATCCCCCACACATACACACATACACACACACCCACACACACCCACATACACACACACACATGCACCACACACCGGAACATGTGATTTCTCCTCTCATTTACCCTCCACAAACACGGCCATATGTTTGATATTACCTCCTCTCTCTCTCTCTCTCTCTCTCTCTCTCTCTCTCTCTCTCTCTCCGCCCGGGAGCGTTGGAGGCGGGGAGCGCGGCCTTGGGAAAGGTACGGAGGAAGTGGGACGGAAAAGAAAAAACTGTTCCGATGAATGACGGGTGAAATTGAGCGAGATGAGTGAGATGACGGGGGCCCGGGGGGGGCCGCAGAAACAACCCCCCCGACGGCCACCCCTCTTCAAAACCCCTCTGAAAATGTGGAGGAGGAGGAGAAGAAGAAGAAGAAGAAGAAGAAGAAGAAGAAGAAGAAGAAGAAGAAGAAGAAGAAGAAGAAGAAGAAGAAGAAGAAGAAGAAGAAGAAGAAAAAAAAGGTGGAGGAGAAGGAGAGCTTTCATGGCCCTATCCCAGTTGATTATTATTATTCTGTTGGCACGGCGACGGCTGCTGAGTGGCAAAAGTGAAAGCGTTTCCTGTGTTATTGGAGGTTTTGTGTTTCTTTCTCTCAATATGGCCAAAAGCACCAACTTTTTATTTCCCCCCTTCCATCCATCTCTTTGTGGGCTTCTGTCTGCTCAGCCAACCTGTTTCTCATAATCCCTCTCTCTCCCCCCCTCTTTTCCACAGTCTCTCTCTCTCTCTCTCTCTCTCTCTCTCTCTCTCTCTCTCTCTCTCTCTCTCTCTCTCTCTCTCTCTCTCTCTCCTCTCTCTCTCTCTCTCTCTCAGTCTCAGTGTTGGGGGATTGACCAGGTCACATGTCAACAGCAGGGCAGCCAATAGCTTGAATTCACGGTCTCTCCGTCCACCAAGCAGATGACAGGACGAGCTAAATACACACACAACGGCGTCTGTCCCCTAATCTCTCGCCATTTTCCCCCCTCTCTCTCTCTCTCTCTCCCTCCATAATCATCCATCACGTCCTCTGTTCTCGGTGTTGGCGGTTAATTTGCAAATAATCGTGGAGAGAAGAGAAGAAGAAGATGAAAGATGAAAAAAGGGCTTTGAAACTATCCAAGTGTTTTGCCGCCAGTCGTCGAAAGCTTGTGTCATCCGCTCCTATTTGTGAGCGGTGGCGTCTCGCTAAACACAATCTAAACACACACTCCTCCAGAGTTGGTATTTCCACTCACACGGTTAACCACACACGACCACGGCTGAGAAGCAAAGCACTTGCTATCAACTCTCTGACACATCATGGGCCCATGACGTTCGAAGGTCATGTTTTAGCCCAGGCGTGCAGCGCAGTGCAATCGGTACTATAGCGGACGGCACGTGTGAGGGCTCTGCAGGTGGGAGGGGGTGGGGTGGGGTGGGGGGGTGTGGGGGGGTGGGGGGGGGGGGGGGGGGGTGATGTTGGAAAACGGAACAGGGGGTCACCCAGAGGACAGGGGCAACAGGGTAACACGCTCTCGCCGCAGCAGACGACAATCCGGCTCAGAGGAGACAAGCCCTGGGAACGCTAGGAAGAGGTGAACCAGGGGTCTGAATGCTACGAATTTGCGAAAATCCCCCCAAGCACGTTACATGGGCTGCGTCGGGCTAAAAAGGCATTTAATACACAGAGATTAACACTAGGGGGGGGGGGTGGGCGGGGGGGGAGAGGGGAGGAGCTAAGGGGGTGTGGAGGGCGGGGTGAGGGTGAGGTGAGGTGGGTTTAATCAAAGTGAAAGTCTTTGAAGGCAGCCGGGAGGGGAGCATTAACCCTGTCGCCAATTAAGGGGCGCGAGATGTTTTGGGTTCAAGTTTCAATCCTCCTGACAACACTGGCTGCCGTGCTTCGTTAATCCTTTGACCTTGGCCCCGGAATTTGAAAAGTAGCCCAACAAACGGGGGTCATGCTCACACACACACAGACACCTGCACACACATCATCGCCTTTATGCTATGTTAACACACACCAAACGTACGCACACACACTGAGACATCAGGTCATTCGCTGCTATTATGACATTCTCTGTCAGCTTATGCATTGGACGATTGAGGTCTTGAGGGCTTCTGGTTTTGCCCTCTCTCTGGCTCCCTGAATTCCCCCTAAATCACCAATAGCCTTTATTTACTTCCCAGTCCTCCTTCCTTCATCTTCTTCGGCATTCTCCCTCCACATTGGCGTTGGGTCTGTCCATCCGGTCTGTTATGGGGGTCCCCGGCTGTCTCACAGTTAGCAAGAAAGCGGGGTGCACAGATGTAACAGCACATCAGTCCTGTTTCACGAGTGGAGAGACAGCGGGGAGGAACCGAGGGATTTATGCGCACTCTCGTAAAGGTTACGAGTTGGACTCTGTGTTTTAAGAACCTTCGAACCCTTGGCCGTTTTCACATGGCACATAGCACTGGGGACCGAGGGACTGCATGCCGCTTGCGGCGCCGGTCGTGAAACACACCCTGAGGGTTGGAAGTGGAACCGACCGCCGCACCACGATCCAGAAACCTCCCCCATAAGAACAATTGACAGAACTTCAACGAAAGCACCTTTAGCAAGCGTATAGCGGGACAACCGCTGTTGGTTTACAAGCCAGGGCGGCAAAAAAACTGCTCCGACTGAAGTGGCTGCAGTCAGGCAGGAATGAAGTGCTGCAGCAAGAACTCTCAGGAACACGTGCAGGGCTCACCTGGTACACATCTGCACCTCTGTTAGTTTGGGAGGGGTCCCCACAATCAGATATTGAACAGGCTGATGAGGTCACCGCCAGCGCATGTTCATTTGTTGGTTTTGGGAGGACCTCTGCATTCTCCACCGAGCCACGGCAGCGTGAATTCAAAGTCTGTGTGTGTGTGTGTGTGTAATACATTTTGTTTTGTGCTGAATGTTCAATGTTGAAATCCTCTGTTGGCTGTGGATGTACAATACCAGGTTGAAGCTGCAGATGAACTTGTCACTCAAATGTTCTTCCATCTCTTGACAAGCGATGGCGGCGCGGTTGGGGGGGTGGAGCTGATTGACACGAACAAAACGCCTCTCTGGTCAATGAAAACAAGCTTGGGTTAGGAATGGGCTCCACTCTCAGGTTGTCAGACTCCTTCACCCTCCCCACCCGTTCCTCCTCTCCGTGTGCTGCTGGCGTAAACCTTTGATAAACACCCTGATCAATGTTAATTGCGCCGGTTACATATTTTTCAAAGGTAATAAACGGTGGGCGCCTTGAGGAACAGGCAGTGCCTGAGGCGAGCGGGGCCGGGGCCCGTTAAAGGCTTATCTTTGCGGTTGTAAAAGTTTAGTAAATGGGGGTCATTAAAAACGTGGGCCAACTTCACACACGGAGAGGGAAAAAAAAAAGGAAAAAAAATGGCCGAGCAGCACGAGCGAGAGAGAGAGTTAGAGGAGAGAGAGAGAGAGAGGAAGTTACAGCGCATCAGCATGTATCAGACGAGCAGGGACTGAGAGAGCTGTAAATCTCAGCTAATGTTTCACTGAGCCTTTTCGGAGCCGGCCTTTGATGTCGGTGAGGTAATGTGACCGGTCGCGTTTGCTATGCTAATCCGACGAGCAGAAATGATTGGTGGCTGGCCGCGCAAAAAAACAGACTACAAAAGGAGACGCAGCCAATCATATTGGGGCGGCTGCTGCTGCTGCTGATGCTGCTGCTCATGTGCAGAAAAGAAAAAATCCAAAGCGTGCTCAGCCAAGCTTGCGTGCATGTGTCAGCGGTTACATTTTGTTGTTGTTGTTGTTGTTGTTGTTGTTGTGGTTGTGGTTGTATTTAGTTTGTACAGCCACATGTACAAAGGAACATGCAACACAACCAAAAGATGGCGAGAAACGGCGGGAACTGTGATAAGCGAAAACACCTGAACTCCAAGAAAGCCATAGATGAGAGTTAGAAAAAACGTGAAGAGATCACACCTTCTTACTGTGTGTGTGTGTGTGTGTTTGTGCGTTGTGCGTGTGTGTGTGTGTGTGTGTGTGTGTGGATCCGTGCCCGCTGGTGTGTGCTGAACTAACGCTAAGGGGGTCAGCCCTGTTGGATATGCTGCTGCTGCCTCTCAGACGCCTCAAGTCCTGCACATGCTGACTACACACACTGTTTCATCCAGGGGGAGAATAACCCGGCCCCACCGCCCGCCCACCGGATCCACAAGACATGACATTTCCTCACTGGGGCGGGGGGGGGGGGTGCAGGCAGGGAGTCAGGGGTGGGGAGTCAGTCATCTGTAGAGAAGATGTGTTTACCGTGCTTCCTGTTGAACCTCAAGGCACACAAGGCGAGAGCTGCTGCTTATGGGGAACCGTTCACACACCTAATAGAGACACACATCTTCAGCCGTTGTTCAGATGTCGGCGAAAACGCTGCTGTTCTCTCCAGTGAGATGGGCGAATATTGAGTTGTGATGTTTCATTTCAGCCTCTTGGTTAGATGGTTTGATTCTTATTGTGACTCAACGTGGGCTCATTTGAGTGTTTGGGGGAATGGAAGTTGTAGCAATGAACCCTGCTGCTACCTGCCACTGAAGTAGCTAGTTTCTGGGCTCCTCTGACCACCAGGACACAGATAGCTGTTGTGTAGAGACCAGTTTATTGCATTGAGTTTTAAGTTTTGCAGCCACGCAGAGCAAGGGGGTTATCTGCCCACATGTCAGCGCCCTCTCTCTGAGTGCGGCGTGTTGGTGACGGCCGGCTTAACCTGCACACCTTGGTTATTGTTGTCCTGCACCACAGGTGTAGGACAGCCACCGACCGGAGCCCAATTAGCCTGACTCAGGCCAGGTCAGGTGAGGCGGCTTGAACCAAGCCATCAACCACACACACATACACAGTCCACAGAAATAAAACGACACACAAATACAGAATATAAGGACTCAAGTAATGCGAATACAGACACATGCAGAAAGCCTATCTGTTGCATACCCCAGGCGGCAAAAGTGCAGGAAATAAACCAAAAACTCTCAAACAAAATTGGATTGACTCTTCTATCTTATAAGCAATGCTTTCTAAATATAAGATTCTATATATATTTTTGTATGTGCGGGTAAATTGTTGATCTTGATAAATGAGTTTCCCAGCCCTATGCTAGTGTTGGGGGGTCAGCACGCACGGAAGCCTGGGTGATCCCTTATCCTGCCGGGATCTCCCAGGACCGCCTGCGCTCCGGATTCCAGAGCGACGCCGGCCGGGTCTTTGAAACGGCCTCCTGAGTATCTCCGTTTACTTTTTGGGGGGAGGGTACTTCCTCTCCAGAGGTCCTGTGTGAGTAACACTACACCTATAAGCTAATTTGCAGGTCCAGAGCAAATAGCTTTTCTTCTTTGTTGTTGTTTCACTTCTTGGCTTTCAACGTCTTGGCCAGCCCTGGAATATATATATATATATATACACACACACACGTACACTGTTTTAATGTCTTTAAGGCCCATAGCACATTTTGGGCCCAGACTGGGCAATCTTATCCTTCACGTCCTATTCTATTGTATTGTATTGTATTGTATTCTTTTACATATTGACAAAAATCCCATTTCGTTTTCTTGATATTTTCTCCTTCTGGCTTTCCGTCCTCAACTCTCAGCCTTCAAACCAGGAGATTGTGTGGCACAAGAAGAGAGACTCCAGCCTGTGGTTCTGTGTGTGTGTGTGTGTGTGTGTCTGTGTGTGTGCGTGTGTGTGTGTGTGTGAGACACAATGAGCAGCAATGGGGTTTTTTTTCTCTACCCCCCAGAGGTTTGATGAAGTACCAGTTACGTAGCCATTACTCCTGTGGCCTGCCCTCCAGCGATCCCTGGCGTGCGACCAGGAGGAGCTGTAGTCGGCCATGTTAATTGTCTCTTGTGCGGTGCGGTGCGGCAGAGACAGACGGCATGGTTCGAGTCCCTTGTGGGAGTCGACCGCAGTCGCGAAATAAACACAGATCCCTTGCCGCACAGATCCAACACAATCCCTTTTTTTTTCTCCGTCAGTCATTCCCTTACCAAGAAGAGGTTGAAGAAGAATAAAATAATCACTCGTATTCATCGTGTATCCAGTGTCAGGGCTAATGTGGCATCTGACACCAGAGTCCAACATTGCCAAAAGTAATCCTGTTCTTCTCACGTTACACTCTGCATCGCTTGTGTCGAAGCCAATGGATAATGACACTTCACTTGGAGCCAATTTTGGTGAAAATACAGGCAAAGCCAATAGTTTGAATTATAGAAAGATCGAATAAATTATGTTCTTGAACGTGAGACGCATGTTGTATGGACTCTATAGATAATTGTTTTTAGATTGTTAAAACTTCAGCTGTAAGCAACCCTGCTCCAAGTGGCACAGTGGCCATATTATTGTCTACCTCTCAGTGCCTTGGTTGACTTGAGGTTAGCATTTACAGAAAAAAGTAAATATTCCTGAAACATGTAGCTGCTATGATGCTATGACCACACCCGACTGACGTGCGTGTGTGTGTGTGTTTGTGTGTGTGTGTGTGTGTGTGTGTGTGTGTGTGTGTGTGGCCGTGTACATTTAATGTCCCAAAATAAACAATTCCCTCGTAGAAACAGGCATGTACATGGGATACTGCAGCGGGCACTTTGTCCATATGCGAACAGCCTGGAAATAAACACAGTTGGGGCGCACAATCCATCATCCCTCTCTCTCTCTCTCTCTCTCTCTCTCTCTCTCTCTCTCTCTCTCTCTCTCTCTCTCTCTCTCTCTCTCTGTGTCTCTCTGTCTCTCTCTCTCACCCTCTCTCTGAGTTCCCCCCCCGAAAGGGCTTGGGAAGGGACCTGGCTGGGCTTGAAAGGAACACACATTATAGTCTGGGTTCCCAGTTCACATTAAACATCACGTCTGGGATGTTTGTTTTGATGGTCCGGCGTGTTGAACGAAGACACTTGTTTATGCACCGAAGGCCTTTCTGGGTGTTTTTGAAGACTGCAGATGATTCGTGGGATGAGTCACACGCTAGCTTTCATAAATACTCACACGCTAACTTTTTAGAAACTATCGTCAATACGTACATGCTATCATACATGCTTACACGCTAAATGTAATCAATGCTTACACGAAATACGAAATAAATACTATAAATACTACATGTAAGGTGATCTACGTTGGTGTTGTGGACAACACATCTGTCGGTACTTTGTGCACAAACAGGGTGTTTCAGGCCGGCTCGTGTGGATCACTATATCATGTAGCTGCTGCCAACGATGGTGTTTTATGACTTCTTCAGACTACGTGCCGAACAGAACACACAGCGGAGCCGCCTGTCCGGTCGGATGTGCTCAAAAAAACAATGTTTTGAACACGGAGCCCTCAGCCATTTTTATTTTTAAAGCAGAACCCAGAGCGCGGAGTGCTTGTGATTGTATTCTTCACGTATTGACTTTGACTTCGAGGACACGTTGATCTGTTAAATTAATATCATAACCACAAGATCAACCCATGTGCATTATATTTAGGCTAACTTGGATAAAGTTCCAGGGTGAAAATCACGACAGTGTTTGGGATGGGATTTACTCGGAAATGCAATTCGATTTGTGCTTCAATAAGCAAAGCATCTGGAGTCACTTCAAAATTGAAGTGAAAGAAGTTGAAGCGGAATGTAAGCAAACACTGTTTCTCTGTTTATCCGCATTTGTTTGTTCTTTGTTTTCCTTGCTGTCTGTGATTGTTTGTTTTTGTTGGTTGCTGTGTTAGTGGAGGAAAAATGTATTTCCTCTGTCTTCACCAAACAAACAAAAAAGATAAAATCACAACTAACTGTCTCAGTATCTCCATAATCCATCTAGTATCTGGTGTAGTGGGTTTCCACGACCACAGACTCTGTTCTAGAAGCGTGTGTCATCTTAAAGTGCCCCTTCGTCACAACACACACACACACACACACACACACACACACACACACACACACACACACACACACACACACACACACACACACACACACACACACACACACACACACACACACACACACACACACACACACACACACACACACACACACACACACACACACCTGGCCCGTTCTTTACAAATCACGTGTGTGTGCCACTAGTATCTAAAAAGAGCAGTCAGTCAAAAGCATTGAATGCGGAGCCTCTGGACCTCTGTGTCCATTGATCTCCGGGGAGGGCGTGGCCCGGGGTTTAACTGTGTCACCGGAGTCACAAGTGAGGCTGAGGGGATTAGATTCTTTTTCACAGGACTGAATGGGCCTCCGCTGCCCGGCCCAAAAAAAACCTGCGGCCAGGCAAATAGTCTTCCTGCAGCCATTAAAACCTCCCGTCTCTGCAGAGTGGAAGGCTCTCAGAGAGGGACAAAGAGCCCGCCCGCATTGTTCCCTTTCAAGGGGGGAGTTAGAGAGAAATGCACATATTTCGCTGATAGACACACACAGCACCTGGTTTAAAAGTTTTATTGAATTTATTTTTTCTGTATCACTTTGTCACTCACTTGTCACACAAAATAGAAAAGAAGACGAAGGACTTTGTCTGAATTATATTCCCCCGTTAAATCCAGTCACAGTGCTGCCAGAATAGCCACAGTTACCAATTCATTACCAAATTGCGACACAGCTGATGTAATAATCACGAACTTCTGATATAATCAGCCATCTTTTCTTGAAAATCAATGTATGTACCACCAGATAGCTGTGGGATATGTATTTTCTTTTGCAATGTCAAAGATAAAAATCTAACCTGAGCGACAGCACCACCTCTGGTGATAACTGGCTATTGCAACTGGTTTTCCTGGTCCGATGAAAATGGGGCCAGGTGATGATGTCAACCTGTCTTACACACACACACACACACACAGTGCTATCCCTGCGGTTTGAATGCAGTGTTTGGTTCATCTTTATTATTGTGTCAAAAATAAATACTAATATTAATACGATAATAATATTGCCCTGAAGTTTTATAAACTTGTGAGGCTATGTAGTTTCATGAACCTCTACTACCCTCTGAGAATATAATCTGTGGTCCAGTTTCTTTTCTCTGGACCTCACAGCCGCAGAGGATGTGTGAACGACAGCACAGGACCGTTCCCAGCTAGTTTTCTCCTCGGTTCGTGTTCTGACCAACATACCAGCTGACGTGGAGGCCGGGGTCTGGAAGCTTCTGATGAGAATGGAGGCGCGGGGGTCAGGGGGGTTGTGTGGAGAATTTCTCCAAGTTGGCCGTTTTTCAACACATTTAATGTTTTTTTTTGTTGCATGTTTTCTTTCCCCTTCAACATTAGCCAGGGCACATCACAACCCTAACCCCAGCATTGCTAATAATACAGCTGCTATCCATCACCAGAGACAACAACCAATTAGCGCATTCCTCTTCCCTCTTTTCTCATGTGATGGTCTACCCTCCCCAATCGTTTTGAGTCCTCCCTCGAAAAACAACACGAAATGCACTCAGGATTGTGCTGCTTTTTGGTGTGCAGTTGTGCACGCATTTGTGACTCCGTGCATTTGTGCGCCGTACTGTACTTGGTGCTCGTGCGTTGTGCAGGGCGGTACATGCGTGCATCTGCATCTCCATGCAATCAGCGCACTTTGGCGACTGAGATTATAGTCAGGAGGAGAGCGGGACAGAGAGGCAACCCATTCGGCCGCTCATATTTTGTCTCATCATCTGCATGCTGTCAATAGGCCGGCCGTAGTGACAATCGGAGGAATGTTGATTGCGGGCGATGTCTTGCAGAATTGCAAGCTTGTTATGCGTTCATCTCGTCAGGCACGTCATCACGTGACTTCAAGATGATGGCAAGATTCCTGTTGTAGCCTCAAACGTATTCAGAATATGTGACCTGGGAAATTCCTTCTGTATTTTAAGCGGTGGTGTTTTTCTTATACCACTTTATTTATTTTACTTCTTTACTTCCCTGTCACTCTTAAGCAGTCTCTTTCCCACACGGACAGATGGACAGATTAGATTATATATTCAGAAGGATTTGGGAAAGAATCAGGACACCTATATTAGATTATATTGGTTTTCATGATATTCATACAATGAAAACGCAATGCGTAGGGCAGCTTAGCGCTGTTTTGTTATAAATGTTGGGTTTGTGTCTTTAGTGTGGGTGACTATCTCAGCGTAAATTACAAATATGCTTCTGGACTGTTATTCTTTTCGCTGTTATACTTGACTATGCATCCTTCCAATACTTCTATGACACATCCAAACAAACAACAACCAACAGTTGGTGCAGCAGTAAATCAGGACTACACCGGCCCACTCAGTCTCTGCTATGTGTGTGCCTCTCTCGTTCACTGACCACTCCCGTCAAGGCTTAAGTCACATTTAACATGCGAGACTCATGGAACATGGCACACCAAAGGATTGTGGTGAGTATTCGATGGAATCTACCGGATAGATTTCCAGAGTCAGTCAGCGAGTCGGGAACGCCAGGCGTTCAGTTAGCCAGGAAAGTCTAAATTTGTTACGAGAGAAAACCCTCTCGTGCGTTCAAGTACCACTTTAGCTGCGCTTTTTTTTTAACATCCCTGCTCTCGTGTCAAACTGATACCATCGTGTGTATGTTGGGCGAGTGTATGGTGCGTGGGGTGTTTATGTTTGTGAATTTCCTTTCCGACAATTGTGTGTGTGTGTGTGTGTGTGTGTGTGTGTGTGTGCGTGTGTGATGTGTGTGTGTGTGTGTATGTGTGCGCGTGTGCGTGCGCGTGCGGTGGACCTCATCGGCATGTGCCGGCCGTACATGCGTGCAATTGCGTATTTGTCAGCTTGTGTGAGTAATGGTTTTGGGTCCTCATGACTGTGATGCCGGAGTGACACCTGAGAGGCACTTTTCCACTGTCAGGCCTCGGGGGTCCCGCGAAGCGCCTGTTTGTGTGGTATTCACTCACACAGGCACGGCTGCCAGACGTGTGAGCGTGTGTGTGTGTGTGTGTGGTGTGTGTGTGTGTGTGTGTGAGTGTGTGAGTGTGTGGGTGAGCACAGCATGGAAAAAGGAAAGCCTCTCAATGTATGGGTGCACGACTTCCCCGTGATAGGAACAGTAATAGCCTGACAAGCGGTCCCCACTTCTGTCCCAGAGTTGCGTGTACGTGTCGGCCAGTCAGGTGTGAACCGTGAAGCAGATCTTTATTCTCCAAGTCCAGGACAGGCTTCAAGAACCAGTCACACGCTCCGTTTCTGTCCAATCCGCCAGGGTTAAGCTTTGCTTTAACTTCATTCGATTCTACTATACAGTATATACTGTATATATATACAGTATATATGTCATAGTATGGTTTTAAAGTCACGGTTTGGTATGATTTTGGTACAGAAGAAAAAAAAACTTGCAAACCATAAGATTTCTCTTCATTTATCAATAATAAGTTATATTATTATAATAAAACACACACACACACACACTAAACTTTGAACTTTGGTTCCACACATAAAAAAAGTAGAGCTAGACTATATTCATTGGTTAAAACAACACTGCATTCGTTCGGTACACACACACACGCACCGAAAGACCCACACCGAAAATGTTCGGTACGAATACACCCCGAATATATATATACAGTATACAGTATATATCAAACGCATCATCACCCATGTGCTGTGGGTTTGTGATGTCAAATCCAGTTTCAACACACATCACAGTTTCTCGTTTCTATGTCATTCATGCAAGTAGTTCCCTGCGCTATACTCATACTGTATGTCTCTGTGTCTCTCTCCCCTCTCTCTCCTCTCCTCTCCTCTCCTCCCTCCAGGACTCTATGGATGAGGCCTGTGCGGAGGGGCTCAGCGATGAACACTACCGCTTAGAAGGTAAGCCGGCTGCCGAGCACCGTCCATTACTGACTCCGCTATGTTCATCCTCTGAATCACCCCCCCCCCCACCTCGCCTCCGGTTCTCCCGGCTCCAGAGCTACACCGAGGTGGTTGTGCCGTTTTTTTCCTCTCCACTGGCTCCCTCCCTCCCAACCAGCCTCCCCCACTCCCCTGTCCCCTCGCCCTCCCACTCCCCATCTCTTATCTCACACATCCTCCTTAGACATAGCATTTGAATGGTGTATTCCCTCCTATCCCGACACATGAATCAATTTCCCATATCGCAAATAGATACCTTTCTGCTAAGTACAGTACAGTACAGTGCAGTGCAGTAGGCCGACAATGATTAATTCCATAGTTTTTAGATCTAAAACAGAGCGCATTAATAACTTGAATAAAACAGAAAGAGCGAGAGAGGGAGAGAAAGGGAGGAATGCATTACATGGCCGCACATGAAAGCCGCCTTAAAGGCCTTCAAAGAAAGTTTGTGAGGATTCAAAAGGCATCGGCTTGCACAAAAAATGCAACTCCCTAG
Organism: Coryphaenoides rupestris; assembly: GCA_002895965.2. Taxonomy (NCBI): domain Eukaryota; kingdom Metazoa; phylum Chordata; class Actinopteri; order Gadiformes; family Macrouridae; genus Coryphaenoides; species Coryphaenoides rupestris. The sequence continues at coordinate 149,763 of PIJE02000740.1, forward strand.
TGATGTATATTTTTTTATTGATCACTTTTGCCATTGCTATCATGTATGTATGTGATGTACAGTTTTTGCACATCATTTTAAATTCAATTTGATATGATTTGTCAAGATCAGTTGTTTTTTTTTACCTGGATAGCCAGATGCAAATCAAGACATCTTCTGAATCAACTGGTGAGAAAAACAACAGCTGATTGCTTCCTGATGAGGGGCCCAAATACCCACACGTCTGTATAAAGCTGCCATCATAAACTATGGTTCAGCCCAAAACTTAAGACGCTTGAAAAGTCATCAACAGTGTGGGGGGGGGTGTCCATATGAATGGCCGTCATTCTTTTTCAATTTACACATTACACCACGGACGTATAAACATCACTTTTGCCAAATACCGCTGGCAAACAAGTCACCGCTTCAAACAAGGTCTTTAAAAGTTGTACAATTGAATCCATTTTGCGTGCGCGGAGCCCCGTCGACGCAACAGAATGGAATGTTTTCCTTAAACATCCATCATGCTATAAATGTTAACATTGCCTAATAAAGCCCCGACCGTGGTTGGCTGCATTGTTTTGCTTCTCTCGCATTGCGAAGCCATAAAATGCAAGAGGTTACTTGCTTCCTGGTTCTACTCCAGCCGTTGCATGGACTGCGGGAACACTGTGGGAAGTGAAACCGTCCAATCAGCGAGTGATGCGGACACAGATTTGTTCCGCCCGGTCGCAAAACTAAATGTTAACGGTATGTCTTCAGATGTGTAATCTCACCACAAAGTGTCCAGTGTTCTCTGGCTCTGTGAGAAGACGGATAGATTTACTCAAGAACATTTCCGGTGTCCTTATCAGGTTATTTTTGGAACTGAAACGGTCCACTGTCCTTGATCCAGTCTGTGTGTCTGCCTTAAGCATATCAAAGAGCGTGGTTCATTATGATGGCCTTTGTGTGCGTGTGTGTGGTTTGCGTTCCCATCCACTCACTCACATGCTTGTTTCAATGAGGACCTCTTCTTGGAACAGGCTTGGCACACACCATGAGTTGTCGGGCTAACCCTGGTCGTCACCCACCCCCCCTTCAGATCTGATGCTCAGCCAATCCCCTCGCGGTCTGCTCCTCTCATAAAGAGCAGGCTTATGTCTGTGTGATGGGAATGTCAGAATGTGTGTGTGTGTGTGTGTGTGTGTGTGTGTGTGTGTGTGTTTGTGTGTGTGAGAGAGGGGGAGGGGGGGGGGGGGGGGAGAGGGTGAAGGAGGGAGGAGAGAGATGGTAGATTACTGTTTCTCCTCCCGGCATTTCATTAGCGCCCGCGATAAGCATCTCGCTAGCATATTGAGCGTGCTACGGAACCCACACACACACACACACACATACACACATACACACATACACAGACACACTCACACAATGTTCTCCTCTGAGCGCCTCCAGTGATGATCAAACGGCGGGGTCCCGCACGCCGGTGCGATTCAAAAAGTTGGTAAAAGCTCCCTGGGATTTTTCCCGTTCATTTTTTTTGGCATTTCCCTCCACCCAGGGACGGGACAGGTCCGCTTTGATCGGCTTTGGATCAGGAGGAAAGAAATTGGGCTGTTGTGTCTGCTCAGTTGGCGAGCACAACAAACAGTGTTTCGGATTTGACTTGGCTTAATTAATTAGTGATTCTGTTTTACAGCCGGTCTGATCCTCTTCCAAAAGGTTTGAGAATTAAACTTCAAAGTGTAGCAGGAGGTGGGCTGGGTGGTGGTTGTTGGGGGGCTGGGTGGATGCTAGGCTTGTGTGTGTGTGTGTGTGTGTCTGTGTGTCTGTGTGTGTGTGTTGGTGGAGCACATATCTCCATGCAGACTCCATTTGCTCTCAAACCCCCAACCGCTGAGGTCTCTCAACCAAGGTGGTGGTGGTGGTGGTGATGTTTACATTCTTGTGATTGGAAGACAGACGGAGCCACCACCAATATTTCTTTAAATATTAAAACATTAAAATTTCACGCTCAGCCCAAGGACAAGCGTCTTGATTTCCTATGTGCCGTTAGCTACCATACCAAATTAGAAGCCTCCTTCCCTTCTCGGGGTCTGGAGTAGCAATTGGTGCGCTCGGAGGTTCTGCCATCGTTGGGGTTCTGCACTCGACTTTCTTGTGTTGTTTGACGCTTGGCAGACTGACGGGGACACGGTCGGTGATTTAAAACGCCGGCCCTTTCCTGCAGCGACCACTCTGAGGAGGGCTTTCACAAAAACATCTGACCCCACCGACCCCACCACCACCACCACCACCTCCCCACCGCGCTGTTGCCAAAGAGACCCCACTTCCACACAGTTGACAACCACTGGTTTTGGGTTGGTTTTTGTTTTTTTACCAGTGAAGCTGAGTGAATTACGATGCATAGAATTTTTTTAAAGGGGCGAATGTGGTTGGTTTGGTGGGTTCACCGAGGTACCATGCAACAAGCCAGGGACTTCCTCTGGGGGCTGTCGGCTCTGTTGGGGGGGGGGAGAGAGAGAGGGGAGAGAGAGAGAGAGAGAGAGAGAGAGAGAGAGAGACCATTCATCAGAGTTATGAGTGCAGCTGCAGCGGGGGCACACAGACAGACTGAGGGGCCATTGCGTCGGGGCCCTTTGATGTTGACTTGGTGTTCCTGGAAAGCCATTTTTCTCGAGTGGCATTTAATATCCTGTCATGGAGTTCGCATGTTATGTCATTCTGCCCAGTGTTTGACATTATTCCAAGACCCTTTTTAACCCTCCGAACGTGTACACAATGTGGTCAGTGGCACACAAAAACCCAGCATAGCGCGACTGTTTCATTACTGTGTATTTAACAACGCGTGCGTGTGTGTGTGTGTGTGTGTGTGTGCGTGTGTGTGTGTGCTTGGGCTGAACGAACATGATGAATGACCTTAATTTTGTATTATTGGAACATGTTTATTCTGGGGGAATTCGGTTTGTGTTTGAATTAGGACGTGTGGGTAGATAATCGTTTTTGTCTGTCACAACTGTTAGAACTGTAAGATGTCTCATGATGCAGCAATAATCAGTGACAATAGTGCAATAGTAACACCGTAGCATTGATAATGTGTCATTGACTTCTTATACAGTGATCCTCATTAAGATCTACTATTTGGTGCTTCTTCTCTGCTTCAAACATATATAGTATATATATATATTTAATAAGCTAAGGACTTAAACACACTTTAATGTGTTGTATAAGTGGTCATAAACGCCACACACACACACACACACACACACAGTGGCCACGGATGGTCCTAAAACAGTGAGAGAAAGCCAAAGAGAGAAGAATCCTCGCTAACATAAAGACACTGAGCGTATTAAGTACAAAGAGCACTTAAAGTTTAAGTCACATATCCCCAGGTGATGACTGCATTCATCCTAAGGCTCTTCCTTTTATCTTTCCCCTCGGTGTGTGTGTCCGTGTGTGTGTGTGTGTGTGTGTGTGTGTGTGTGTGTGTGTGTGTGTGTGTGTGTGTGTGTGTGTGTGTCTGTGTGTGTGTGTGTGCGTGTGTGTGCAGTGGCTCTCCCCCCGGAGAAGCCAGACAGATGCTGTGTGGAGGAGAAGATGCAGGAGAAGGGGGACGGCCGACCCCCCGCTGGGCACCAGGAGCAGCTTCAGTTTGAAGTGAGTGTCAATGCAGACGAGGGCACTTACCACCTCCCCCCACCCCCATCATCGCACACACACACACACACACACACACACGTACAATACACACACATCTACAATTCACACACATGCATACATCTACAATACACACACACACATACGCATACTCGCTCTCTCTCTCTCACACACACACACACACACACACACAAACACACACATGCATGTGTCCAATACACACACGCACACACGATCGTGCCTGCCCGCACACTCTCTCTCTTTCTCCCTCTCTCTCTCTCTTTCACACACACACACACACACACACACACACACACACACACACACACACGCGACACACACACACACACACACACACACACACACACACACACACACACACACACACATAGCCATCCAAATGTCTGCCTAGTATTGATGAGTGTGTGTGTGTGTGTGTGTGTGTGTGTGTGTGTGTGTGTGTGTGTGTTGCAGGAGCTGGAGTGTGCCGTGTCCGTGGAGGAGGACAACAGACAGGAGTGGACCTTCACCCTGTATGACTTTGACAACAACGGCAAAGTCACCCGAGAGGTAACACACATCCCACCTCTGTGCCCCATTCACATCAGACAATGAGGACTATTTAATATTCGTAACACAAGGAGGACTTTAATGTCTTTCATATCTTTAATATTATTATTCATAGTATAATACAAGGAGGACTTTAAGATATTTCATATCTTTAATATTACTATTTTTCATAGTATATATTTGTGAGTACTTAATCTGAGTGATACTTGGTGGTTTGTGGGGACTACAGATCTGAGGGATACCTGGTGGTATGGGGGACCATAGATCTGAAGGATTCCTGGTGGTTTGTGAGGACTAAATCTGAGGGATACCTGGTGGTTTGTAAATACTATAGATCTGGGGGATACCTGGTGGTTTGTAAATACTATAGATCTGGGGGATACCTGGTGGTTTGTAAATACTATAGATCTGGGGGATACCTGGTGGTTTGGGGGACTAAATCTGAAGGACACCTGGTGGTTTGCAGGGACAGGGTAGCGATCTTGAGACCTGTGTTTCCAGAGCACTCATTTCTGGAGCACTAAAGAGACACAGAGCGGTCCTCTGTGTGCTGGGGTTCTGCAGGTGTATTTTTGTTCCTTTGTATTGCTTGTGGCTCCGCAATACACGAGGAAGCTTAAAGCAGAGAATAAAAGCTTTCTTCTCTTGGATTTTTTCATGACTTCAGACACTTGGGAGGGGCGGGGGGGGGGGGGCATACAGTATATGCCTGAAAATGGCATGTGGAGCCGGTCCCCGGAGAACACATAATCATCCTTTATGTTAGAATTCAGAATAGCACACACAGGAAATTACGCGTTTGAATGTTTTTTCTAGCCAGAGAAGAAAGAACGAAACGAAAACAGCTCAAGCTAATTTCAGAAAGATCTTGGGGGAGATTTCGTGAGTGAAGGTTTTTTTTTAGTAGTCAAAAGAGCTCTTGTGGAATGACTTTTGCGAGCTTCCAAAGCGGAAAAGCGGAAAAGACTAAAAATGAGAGACATGTAGTCGTGAATTGAACTCACTCTATACTCCCGCCTGTACCAGCCAATGTAAACCAGTTATAATGTCATATGCGCGGAAGGTTACATTTATTCCATCCAATTTTCACACGATAATTCTAATCAAAAGGCACAAACAAATATGACATAAACAATTCATAAGCAGCTGTCTATAGTGAAGTGTCATTAAACAAATGGCTGACTTGAATTTGCCATTTAAACGACATACAATCATTTTGATCCCATTTCTCAACTCACATCTATCCTCCACATCTGCAGAGTTGGAGTCCGGCTCGCTCGCTCTTTTACACTCCTCTCAGGTTCCTCTGTTTCTTCCTCTTTAATGGATCTACCGTAGCCGTCCGTCTGTGTGTCTGCCACGGCGGTCCCCCCCTCCCCCCCCGGGAGTCAGTTAAATTAAATGGTGTGTCTACCCGTTGTTACGACCGGTGCTCCCGCTCTCCCACCCTGTCTGTGATCTGTGGTCTGTATCCCAGTCTGCCCACTCCCATCTCCCATCTCCCTCCACGCCGTGTTGCCCCCCCCGAGGCAGAGACCCGCACCACATAGCACCACCTGCAGTTACAGGGCACCACCACCACCACCACACTGCATCAGCCAGGGGGATTCGTGCACGCTTGACTTTCTTTGGTGTCATCATCGTCGTCATGCGTGTGTATATATATCTATAATATCCTTCTGTTCATCCATGTTGTTCTTTCGTTTTTCTGTCTCTCCAAAATCGGGGTCACGGGGGGGGAGCGGGGGGAGGGGGGGGGGTGGGTGGTTGTGGTTGTGGGAAGGGGGAGTAGGGCAAGGATGGCATCCCTTTCCTCCAGCACATCCACATCCAGGGAGGGATCTCTAGGCACATATACTCTAGTCTATAATATATTACGTATTTTTATCTGCGTGTGTGTGTGTGTGTGTGTCTTTGAGTGATGGATTTGAAGAAAAAAAGAAGGGGGGGTGGGGGGTAGAGTGAACAGAGCCAGCCTGAGATCTGCCTCATCCTCCTCTGTTACCTCCAAGACATTTGCTTTTATGAAATCACGGCTTCCCTTTGACCCGCCCCGCTCTGATCTCGTTCGACAAACGTGCACGGCTGACGCGGGGGCCCTGTCGTGGCGCAGTGTGTTCACCGGGGTCTCCAACGACGTGGTTTTTTGTGAAGTCACAACGGGGAGTGAAGTGTGTGAGTTTCAAGTGACACACTGTGTGATCTGATCACTGACACGTAAAAACTTGTGGTGGTAGGGTGGTGGGGTTGGGTCGAGGGGGGGGGGGGGGGGGGGGGGGGAGAGAAATACCAGAGTTTTTGTCTCAAAAGTCTGTTCTCTTGAAAGAGCGCCGATGAATGCATTTATCTATTTGTGTTGCGCTTGTGTGTAGGGGTTGTATATCCGAGTCAAAGTCTCGAAATGAGATCACACCCAAGGAGTTCCTGTCGTAGGGCAACTTTCCCACAAAACTTCTATGCACAATACACAAGCAGTATCAAAATATATAAAAAAAAAAACCCACTTTGCTAAAATGACGTGTGAGTGAATGATGAATTAATAAACACTCAAATTAATATCAAAGGATCTGTGATCTCCATCAGCCACCATGAATTTACCAGTGATGTCTTCCCTTTTCCTGACACTCTCTCTGTCTCTGTCTCTCTATCTCTCTTTCTCTCTCTGTCTCTCTCTCTCCCCTTCTCTCTCTGTGTCTCTCTTTTTCTCTCTCTGTGACTATTTCTCTCTCCCTCTCTCCTCTCTGTCTCTCCCTCCCCCCGCCCTCTCTCTCTCTCTCTCTCTCTCTCTCTCTCTCTCTCTCTCTCTCTCTCTCTCTCTTTGTCTCTCTATCTGTCTCTCTCCCGCTAGGATATCACCAGCCTGCTGCACACCATCTACGAGGTGGTGGACTCCTCGGTCAACCACTCGCCCAGCAGCAGCAAGACTCTGCGGGTCAAGCTGTCGGTGACCCCGGACTCCACCCAGCGCTGGAGGAGCTGCGGGCCGGCCGCGACCGTGAAAGGTTGGTGCAACCTAAACCTAACCCCTAAACCTAACCTAACCAGGGTGGGGGGTCGGTTGGGGTGGAGGAAGAAGGTGTGGTGGTAGCATCAGTTGGGACAGGCACTGGGGCTTAGGGTTAGGGAGGGATAAGAGAGGAAATAGAAGCAGGAGCACGGTGGGTGTGTCAGCCCTCCATCAGCTCAGCCCTTGGCTGTCTTTATTGGCACGCATGAAAGCTGCTGCTTTAGGCCCGTCGACGGCTTTCTTCCACTGCCGCCGCGCCGCCGCCGCCTCGCTCCTTCTGCTCAATGGGGTTCATTTTTAATGATGGCGGGAGTGACAGTGCCGTGAGAGGACCCCCACCCGCACACAAACACACACACACACACACGCACACACCCTCGACACCACCCCCTCCCCAGCACTCGTTTTCAAAATGCGCATAAGAAGCAACCTTGAGAGATGACTTGAGACTTTTCTGATAACAGCAACTCTTCCTTTTCTCCATAGTTCCCCCGTTACTCGCTCTCTTCCTGCCGCCACTCCCCCACCGCCTCCCTCGACCCCCCCCACCCTCACCCCCTCACCTCACCCCCTCACCGCCCTCACCCCATACTTTGGCTCACAGCTGTCAGGGAGATGTAGCTTATGTTCAACACAAGCTTTCAAACTGAAGACTTGGTAAACAAGGGGGTAAAAGAAGTTATATATAAACGTGATATATATATATATATGTCTCTTTTTTTTATGTCTTTATATCTGTGTGTTGCTGCTGCTGCTGCTGTTTCGGCTATTCATATCCAAGAACCCGATTGAAGCGGACTGGAGCCAGCTTTGAAATATGTCTGGGTCTCTCCATGCTAATTTCAAAACCACATCAGATCTTGCACCCTTAATACACTGTTTGTGTTGCAGTTACTGTTTTCTTGCTCTCCTCTCTCTCTCTCCCTCTCATTCCAGTGCCTTATGTGAGACCTGGAGTAAAAAACAGAATAAATGAAGCATTGTTGTTTTTTTTTCCCCTCCTCGCCCATAGATCTTCAAAGTAAAAGCGCAAGAACAAAGGTTCTTCTGAGGCTTGTGTGACTGTGTTAATGTGTTCAGTGTGGCTGCTGCTCTCTGGAGCACTCTTTGATAATGGCCTTCTCTCTCCCTCCCTCTCTCTCTCTCTCTCTCCCTCCCTCTCTCTCTCTCTCTCTCTCTCTCTCTCTTCCCTCCATTCTCGCCCTCTCTCCCTCACACACAGAAATGTCCCACAGCCGACAGAAAAGTGACAAGTGTATAGAAGATCCCAAGTGCGAGGACAAGAAGTCCAGAGCTCTCATAAGGCAAGTATTCCTGAAGCCGTGAGGTGCGCTGAGGTGCACGGTGTTCCTAACAAGCGCCCTCGGAAAACGGAAGTCCAGCGTAAATGTAATACACATACGGTCGTACCGTTTGGAAAATGCGGAGAATCACGCAGATTATTAAGTGGCGGGGATTGTTTAAACGACCACACAGGGGAGTCGTTTGAACAGGGTTACAGTCATTACTGGAAACCTACCCCCCTACCCCCCCTAAGACTTTTAAGAGTGAACACACTGGGGTCATAAAATGAAAAATCTCCAGTTTAATTCCCAGGCTTGTTTTTGTCTACAACTTACAAATCATGACCCCCCCTGGTGTGTGTCTTACAGGCGGCCCGTCACCAGCAGCGCCTGCTGTGCCCGGCCGTCCCTCCCGGGCGCCCTCATCGTGCGGCTCAGCGAGCACTCGGCCGGCCAGCGCTGCCGCCTCACCAGAACCACCGCCGCCGCCGCCGCCGCCGCCGCCGCTCCTCACGCCCACAGGCGCCAGCACGCCGACCACCACAACCACCACCACCACCACCCGGCCCCGCCCGCCCAACAGCCCGCCCAGCAGCCCGCCCAACAGCCCGCCTGCCAGCCGCCACACTGCGTGGACGAGAACCTGGAGCGCAGGAACCACTACTTGGACCTGGCAGGCATCGAGAACTACACCTCCCGATTCGGCACCGGTGAGTGGGGCCCGCCGAGGCTCGGAAAGGGGGGGGGGGAAGAGAGAGAAGGAGAGAGGATGGAGAGAGAGAGAGCTTGAGAGAGAGGGAGAGAGAGAGGACGAAGGAGAGTCCACGTGTTCTTTGATGATTCCTCCCGGCTGCCTAATTACTGCAGCACCTGTTGAGAGCCAATGGGTGAACTGCGAGGCCATTGTGAGGCGGGCCAGTACAAACATCTGGGGGCCCTGGGCAGCCACAATACGTCAAGTGTTCAAGGCCCCGCGCCCGTCCACAGTACGGGCCTTTTGTAAGGAGCCCGCCTTGATCTGACTGTCAGGCGATGACATGGTGATTATTTTAATGTGCGCCCCTGTTGCTCCGCCGCTAACAGAGATCTACTCATCTTGTCACGTAGCGTTAGCCGTACGTGCGCACACACACACACGACACACACACACACACACACGCACACACCACACACACAAATATGGGTCATGAGGATGGTGCTGCCAAGAACACAACGGGGCTTTCCAGCAGAGGGTCATTAGTGAGCAGCTGGCATAGCAATTCATCCATAATCGCTTTCTGGGGGCATTTTTATTCTGGTTTGCTTGCTGTTAATTTGAATTACTGTAGTGTCCAGAGAACGGAGGAATAGCGGATCTTTCTTGTCTAAAGCGGAGTCTGATCATCTGTTCAATGCAATTGATTTCGCTTTGTAACACCAACCTGCTATATAATAATATCAATGTTTTTACGTGTAATAATAAGGACAAAGCATTTTGATATAATGCCTCTATCTCCTCCTCCTCAGCCGCCAACACAGAGCCCACCAAACCAGAGCCCAGCCAGACGCGGCCCTCCAACCAGACCCGCTCTCGCTCCCACGAGCCCGAGAACGGCCACGCCTACCCCCACCACCGCCGCTCCCAGGCCGCCGCCGCCGGCTCCGCCGCTGAGCCCGCCATACTGGAGAGCCTGTGCCCCGCCCGGCTCCGAGGCCAGGACTCGGGGAAGCACGGCCTCCGCTCCCCCAAGGCCCAGAGCCGCACGCCCCCCGCCCAGCCCAGCGCCGGCAGCCGGGTGATGAGGAGCCGCTGTGTGGCCCCTCTGCCGGCGCTGACCCCCGGCCCGGCGGCCCCGCACCAGTCGGCCGCGCCCTACCGCAAGCACAAGCAGCGGTCCAAGGAGAGCCAGGGCTACCGGGCGCTGGGGCCCTCGGCGGCGGCGGCGGCGGCGGCGGCGGTGGCTGCGGCGGCTACGGCTACAGCCCCGGGGCCCGTGGTGGAGAAGGAGCAGGTGAGGGACCTGCCCGGCGTGCTGCTCTACGACGGGGGGCTGGCGCAGGTGGTGCAGCGGCACGAGCACCACCACCACCACGAACACCACCACCACTACCACCACTTCTACCAGTCCTGAAGCCTCCCTTGTTGTACCGCTCGCCCCCCCTCTGAGGCCTGGCCACGCCCCCCAGACTGTCGCCGAGTGGGGCCGACGCTGCAACGCGCAGACTGTAGCAGGCACCACAGCAGAGTTGCAACTTGGACCGACCGTTTGGTAGAGAGACCACCAGGAACTGTGGGGCGGTCAGAAGGGTCTCAGGGAAGGGAGATGCTGGTATCCAGTGTTGCAGGGCAGAGTCGCAGTCTGGATGGAACTCAAGCAGCCGGGGGGGGGAGGGGGGGGCGGGCGTCTCACTTCTGCAGTCTCTCCAGGGACGGAGAAGAGACCACCCAAGTGTCGTCGTTTGTCCATTTGGGACTCCCGGCTCTGCTCCGGGTTTTATGATTTGTTGTAGTGTTGCCGTTTCTAAATGATTTTGTAATATATCTCAAACCGTGTCAAATACTACAGGGTGAAATGTGATGTTTTTGTCAACATAATATATATTTTGAAACGTGTATTTTCGAACAAACTCGGTGCAGGCGCGCTCCGTGTATGAAAGTCGAATGCCAAGCGTTAAGCTAGGGGATACGTTTTGGTGGTGGAAGCTCAAAACGCTTCCAACACAACACAACACAATTCATATGGGACACATATTGTGTATTTTGAGTGTTACGTGCAGTGTGGGTTGTTGACATATTTATAAGGCAATTGTTTCACACCATCCTGGCAAGCGAACGGGACCCAGGATCCCACTTCGGTGGTCTATTGAGAATGGAATCCAAACGGACAGTCAGACAGACGGACCTTACTGACTCTGGTTTCTCTGGTTTCTCTGCCCTGCCGGTGAACCCGGCCAGAAAACCATTCTGGTTATGAACTGGATCGGACCGCAAACCCAGAGACCCACAGTCATTTCAGACCCAGGAGTGGTGCTGTGTGTATCGGAAGGAACGATGATGAAGAGAAGAAGTAGATGAAGAAGAGACTGGTGTACATATGACAACGAATATGAAGGATTATACTCGGTGAACATGGGCACAGTGTGTCTGGACTGTTGAGTGTTGTGTGTGACATTATGACTGCTGGTGTGCATGTGAGTGTGCACAATTCTTTGTGTGTGTGTGTGTGTGTGTGTGTGTGTGTGTGTGTGCGTGTGCGTGTGCGTGGGCATACCTGAGGTGAAGGAATCTGTGTGTGGGTGTTCTGATACCTGTGCCACTGTTGGAAAACCACTTGAAGCCTGTTGAAGGGTGTAGTAGTATTGAAAGTGAGGTGTCAGAAGTTGAAGCTATACATGAAGTACACATGAACCTAATTCCCCCCGAAAAGCAAAAATGAAACAGAAAATGAAATGTTTTTTCTTTGTTTGAGAAATCCCAAATCTGCTGCTACCTCTAATTGTAATAGTTTTATGGTTTTATGACATTGAGTCCATGTTAACATGTTCCTTTGAAATGACTTTTTTTTTAAAGATGAAATGCCAAGCTCAGTCTGCTCAGTATATAAGTGCTAAGAAAGCTCCTTTAATCTGGTAGCCAACACATTTTGTACATATCGTATGTACAGTTGTTATGAAATGGATAAGCTTTATTGACAATATGACAATATTGACAATGTTTTGTATTCACAATTGTATGCTTTTATTCCTCTCACAGGTAACATTTTGTAAGACCACTAGCAGTGTCGTTTTTTAAAAGAATATTGATATTGTAGACCACATCACATGATCCTTATCGTTGTAGATACAGTAAAAAACTGACCACTACAAACTACAAATGATCAGCATTGTGGCTGTACTAGAACTGCCGTCGCAGCCTGCCAGAGACCATGTCTTGTAACACAACCGTTCAGCTCTCTATCTAACAGCCAGACTCAGCTGTACCAATGGCACTTTTAAGAAAATATAAGAACAGGGAAGTTCAGTACAAGGAAGCCTTGTGAAATACATGGGTGTCATTGGCAGTGCATATTGCAAAGGCATATATTAAACATGTATGTATTATAATCTGGTTATTTATATAAGATGTTATGTGCTAGGCTTTGTGTTCTGCATTAGGATTCATGATGAATAGCCTTATAATACTTTATAATATATGGTCTGACTCTGAACTCTGACATCTGTTTTCATTGTGTGTGTGTGTGTGTGTGTGTGTGCATATAGATCTTTACTGAGGATGACTTCTGTATGACTAAAATGACTAATCATTTAAAACAACGGCTTATTTATTGCAATATTTAGAACAATGTAAACAAAAAACTGCAACCATGTTGCTTCCAACAAAAAAGACATCTTGTTTAAGATCCTGTGTGAAAGCAATCCATTTATTAAAAGCTCAATGTTCCTATCCATGAGTTTAAAGATAAAGTGAATCATACATCATCATACATAACGACATCATACACGCCATGTCCCGCCCTCATCACAAACAGGAGCGGCCATGACCACTTGTTAGTGACGCCCTGGCTACTAACATGGAGTTCCTGTAATGGCCAATAGGTGGCTCCATGCAGAAAGACCCACCGCCATTCTAAGTAGAACAATGTGATTTAATTGTCCTAATACAGAACAAATGAATTTTTTGTCTTCATTTGGTTAGGATTTCAGTGGCTAGTTCATCTGTGGCAATAGCTCCTGCCAGTACGCCGCCAAAGTGACTTTCCTGGAGCTCCTCTGACAAACAGGACACAGATTGATGGTAAACCAGTTTATGGCAGGCAGAGCAGTTTGTGCCAGACATGCCAGCGCTCCCTGGGTGTGTGTGGTGATGGCTGGTTTAGCCTGTCGTGCATTCATTAGTCAATGCATCACAGCTCTGCGGCCTCACCCGACCCCCAGACTACCTCACGCCAGGTGAGGCTGCTTAAACCAGCCGCCAACCACACTCTTCCACAATGTCCACACTATGTATTTTGAGAGAGGTCCTGGTTGACAGTTTCATTTAATCAAGAATGTAATAAGAATGTCATATGAATGAGTTTTGGTCATCGACTAATGTGAGGCAGGCACCCTCAAAATGGTCGTAAACTAATGAGCACCCATATTTTTTTACAAGCTATGCCCCATAATCGAGGAAATGTGTATAAAATCCCAGTAAAAACCTATGAAAATACCTCAGCAAACCGCACCTTGATCTTGACCTTTATATTGTTTATTCTAGTTTATTCTCGATGACAACTCATTAAAACCGAAGACCTATTCAAGGCGACACACGATCGGTCGTTATGCTTCACCCCCACCGACCTATCAGCTGCGAGCTGGGCCTCCTACTCTGCGGTGGCCCCGCCCCCCTCTCTCTCTCTCTCTCTCTCTCTCTCTCTCTCTCTCCTCCCCGTACCACTGCCGTCGCTCGGACCTGTCTGTCTGTCTGTCTGTCTGTCTGTCTGGCTTCAGATGGCCGCGCTTGCGTCTCCCGGTTCGGTGGGATCCGCCGTGTCTCCCAGCTGTCAGGGGCTCTTTCACCACACCATGTGTCCCCCCCCCCCCCCACACACACACACACACCACCCACACACACCCACCCTCCCCGTCAGCGTTCAGCCAACCAGCCTCTGTGTCTGTGACGTGGACGCTCTTGGAGGGGACAGTTTTCAGCTGTCCCATTCCTCCGCTGGTGCTGGGTGACCGGCCTCGCCGCACCCACCAGACCAATAACTCACTGCCACTGTCACTGTCGCTGCTCCCTGCCTCCCTCCCCTTTCTGGAAGAGCCAGGGGGGGGGGGGGGGGGCAGCAGCATGTACAGGTCTGGCTAGAGTCTTTGATCCATCCAATACAACCTCCACCGACATACTCGTGTTTGTGATGAGCAATCTGAGGCTTCCTTTGACCCGATGTGAGGTCATACTGTATATATATATGTCTATGTAGACTGTATGCATATACGTACTGTATATATATATACACTGTATATATATATATAGGCTGACGAAGGTTCACTGCAGAGTCGGTGTGAGTGTAAAAGGCCTGGGTGTGTGGATGTGATGGCGGTAGGTGTGTGAACGTGATGGTGGAACCCATGGTGTTTTCTTGTGCCCGAAGGTATTGGAAGGAGTACACACACACACACGCACACACACACACACACACACACACACACACACACACATCTTCTCCCTGCTTCCCATTTGTACTGTTGCACATCTTACACAACAAGAACAACAACAAGAACAACAACAACAATAACAAGCAGTCGTCTCTAGTGCTGCCAGCATTTCCTCTTGGTGACCCAAGTGATGGACAGAAACAGTTGTTCACGTCTCCAAGTACGCAACAACAATACACATTACGAGTGAGTTGTGGATCAATACCAAACATTATTCATTTTTTGGGGGGGACGGGGGGATTGAGTCCCAGAGCACCACAGAAGCCCACAATAAAACAACAAGTGGTTTTTACGGGTGTCCAAAGTGAATACATTGCATTAGAGGTTAGCGCGGCTTGGCAGCTACCAGTGTGTTTCTGTCTGTCCTGAAACAAACAGGAATGCGGTGAATGTCAGGCCTGTCCTGGTCCCCCAGCCCCCCCCCCCCCCACACCCACCCCCACCACCACCACCACCACCCCCTGTGGTGCATCCCCACAGCTGCAGGCTGTCTATTAAGCAGAGGCACCAGGCAGACGGGACGTCCCGCGGGACCCTGTCAGCCAGCGGTCCCCTTCGTCCACCGGGGAGGGGAAGAGGCCAGCAACACAGCTGCACTTCACATGCCGCAGCCTTTCCCCACCTCACACACAGACACACACACACACACACACACACCGCTTTTATGGCAGCCTCCGTCTGCGCCCGGCGCACCGCATCGCAGCACAAAGCAGCGCCATAACTCTTTTGTCAATGTTGTTCACCCCCACCCACGAAGTATTCCGGGTGTCGACGCCACCACCTGACCCCGCTCATAATATAAGTGGGATGGAAGCGGTCGTGGAGATAAATTAAAGGACAGGCCCGGGATTTTTGGAGGGCTGCCCGTCTGGCAGGGTGGTCCGAGTCGGCCGCGCGCTCCTGGCTGGGACTCGAGCAGCATGTGGCTGCAGCCTGGAAGTGTTGGGTCTTTACAACCGACAGTAAAAGAGTTTACTTCCCTTTTCTTTCTGATTATTTTTCTAATCTTGTAAGCGGCGCTTCACTTTCCATAACAATCCTCTTTGTCATTATTATTATTGCACTACACACTATAGCTTAAAGAGGTACATTGTGGCTTTTCAACCGGCTTTGTGTCATTCTCAATGTGGGCACTAGTGTTTGCGAATGAACAATGTTTACCTTTCCTCCATTGTTGCCTGCACCCAGATCTACCTTCTACATTTGTCGGCCGGATCATTCTAGATAAAGCGATCCGTGTCTTCCTGTATCATCTCACCCAAACTCCATCTTTAACTCAATCAAGTGAGTTGGGTTAAGATTTTGCTTTTGCACTGATCTATGCTCTACAGGGACACACAGAGCATAGGCAAAAACAGCATTATTGAAAGTTATTATCATTATTGACAGCTGATGTTGAGGGGAACAGGCCATCCACCCTCAATTGATCACGACTCAAGACATGGTGGCTAAATTATTGCTCATAGGATTTAGCTATATACAGTATATTAGATTCAGCCCTACATACACATACAGTATATACATATGTACAATTAAATAGAAACTAATTGGTGAGTCGGTGTGTGTGTGTGTGTGTGTGAGTGAGTGAGTGTCACACACACACAACTTTAGTCATCTTAACCAAATCTATGCTTTGTGTGTTTGTGTGAACCGCACAATGCAGCTGAAAATGGAATACCGGTCCTTCGATTTATGTGGCTTCATCCCTTGCATGGGGTAATCTGCATATTAGGCATTGATGTAAAGGGACCTGGTGTGTGTTTGTGTGTGTGTGTGTGTGTGTGTGTGGATTTGAGATTTTTATCCTTCCTACCTACGGAGCCGACAAGCTTGCCGAATCTACCCGGCTACAGCTGTTCCTCGACGCAAACACTTTACATGCACACACGCTTTCATCACGGGCTCAGAAGCTTATCTGTGGCCGGGGGGCAGAACCACCCCCCCCGAGTGGTCTCCTCCTCCCGGGCCTGTCTCAGATGCGGCATTTTAAATAGAAGTGCCCGGGACGCCGTGACACCGCGGCTTCATCTCCAGCACATGTGGCATCTGGCCGGTTATTGTGTCCGCTTCTCCTTATTCATTTTTGAGCTTTCAGAAATATTAGTCACGCTCCGGCCTCCCGGTGGGCGCACATCAGAGCCTAAAAAGAAGCTCGGCGCACATCAAAGACGGGGTTGGGTTGGTCTGGATTCCACTAAATATTGAAAGATTACAACTAACTTCAAGGGGGTAAAAGAAGGGACAATACATGTTTGATCATTCCTTTTTAACCGACTGTTAAAAACAACCACATTCTCTGGCCCCCATGACTACTAAAAGTAGACATATTTTTGTCTGTCTGCCCATCAATTCATCCGTCTGTCCATCCACCCATGTATTTCAATTATTTGTTTGACCACGACTTAATATGAGGTCAAATCAACACAGAACGCTGTCCTACGTGTCTATCCAGCCTTCTGGAGAGAATACCTCTCTCTCCCGGCAACACCACTGTGTCCACCTGCCGTTCGCTCCATTAAAAGAGACGTTGAGGTCTTGATAGATTCTGCCGCTGCTGTCTAGGAGCGGGGAAGCTGTGTGGAGGCCAGTAGGTTAGTCAGTTGCTGTGCCAGCAGAAGAATGCATCATTTATGAGAGAACGCTTCCCACTGTTTTACAGCAATTACAATGAGCAATTACTCGACGATGGGCCTTTAGAGACCCCTCCGCGCAAAGCGTTACGCTAAAAAGAACGAGGAAGCAGGCGGGCAAGGAAACTATGGGAGCTCCCGCACAGCACAGCAGTACTTAGGGATAAAATATGCAATGCACTTCGTCTTTACTTACTGCTAACATCCGGCACTGATGTGTGTGCTGGAGATACATTGATGCGTTTTTGTGTTCAGCTGGGATCTTAATGAATTAGTACAATGGATGAGTACACAAGGGTAAATTATCTAGCTACTGGTCTTTCGGGGGGGGGGAATGGATGGATGAATGAAGGTCAGGTGAAGGCTGTAGTGGGACTGCAGCGAGGCACTGGACAGGAGGTCGTTTGTTATTCACTTCACATTTATTATTTCCAATTATGCGCTTTGGTAAACACACGGTCGTTGTAAATCTTAGCGTTGGCTAAGCACAAGCATGTAAATGAGGTCAATTTGCTGTTGCCGCAAACCTGCGTGCACTTTAGTTTGAAAGGCTGCTGGTGGTGTAGGTCGTGTGTGTCATCAGCAGTAGTCAGGGGGATAATTGGATAATTGTCCTCGGAAGTGATTAATGTGCTGATTAGACAGATTAGAGTTCCTTGAAAGGCTTCCGAGGGCCTCATTACGTTTTTTGCTATTGTGCTATTGGGGAAAACGGGTTGGTTTAGTGGTAGGTTGGTTTACAGAGAACGGTCCCTGTCGGTGAGAGGATATAAACCTGCATTGCCGCACCGCTATCGACATAAATATGGGGAAACGAGAGGCCGCCATAACGCGTTCCTTTTGGCTTTGTTTCGGGCAGATAGGCAGCGGGCTTTGAAGTCGGGCTTGGCACAGCGGCGTGCCAGCTTCTGTAGTGGCGAGTTGCTAACCGCTGTGGATGAGAAGGACATGAGGTAGTCTGTTACAAATACAGGAGCAATGAGGGGCAGAAAAAAAAGGCTAATCCAATGATAATGTACATCTGTTCCAGTGAATTTATGGGCTTTGAACATGTTCTCATGCAGTATAAGTAGGGCCCTTTTTCTTACAGTATTCCAGAACTTCAAACAGATTCGCTTTGGATAATGCAACTGATCAGAATATGCCGGCTTGTGCCTACAAGAGCATGAAAAGAGAAAAGAGGAGGGGGGAAAAAAAAGAGCATTAGAGCTAATTGGGCATAGAGGTCTTTTATGTGTGGGTAGAAGGATAAAAATAAAGCACTCCAATTATTGTCAAGTCCATTGATTTTCGGAAACAGGCTGACAAAAGTGCTGCATTTCAATATGGCTGACCCAGTAATCATTCGCAGTAAATGTCACTTTTCCCTGTCGACATTTGCTCTCCACTCATGATTTATCAGCTAAATTGACAATTGTTTAGGACTGACGTGTCACGGACGATTCCCTCAGTCACCGTTAACATGCGGGTGCTGTGATATTTATAGTGATTCAGTCCGTTTGCCCTTTCACTATCATCTATGTCATTAAAGCCTAAAACAGGTTCTTTACAGCAAGGGCTGTGTAGTCATTTATTTTACCTTGAGTTAACAATTTGCTATATTTGGACTTTGGGTCTCTTGTTTGATGGAACCTGGGCATAAAAGGTGTGTACCGAAGTTCATAAATATCCTACTTATAATGCGTTCAGTGTTCTGAGTCGTGGAAAAAGTCAAACCTAACCCTGTATGTTCGGCGATTACAGCATATTTGCTTCTATTTGTGCAACCATTGCAAACATATTCTCATAAAGTTTAACTGTCAACCATATTTTAATGTCACAATATAACCAGGAAAACACAAACTGTGTTTTTACTGTTCCAAATTAAACACACCTTACAACTCTCAGTATAATCAAAGCCACAAAGATGCTTGAGCCAGTATCAGTGGTATTAGGATACACCACCAGTCCAGTCCTCAGGCTGTGGGAGAGCACTAATAATTAGGGGCCATCCTGCCTCCATATCCGCCCCCCCCCCACTTCCTCTCTCTCATGTATCCTCACACAGGACTCTTTCTTACAAATCAGTTGGCGTTACAGTCGGTGGAACCCTGTGATAATGGAGCTATCATTAGCTCGCTCACCCCTTTGGTGGTACCCGCAGGTGTGTTGTGAAGTCAAATATTAACTATTCCACAGGTAGTTATGTTTGCTTGCAAGATTTCCCAACCCACGTCGGCACGATACTGTACGGTATGCAGTTCAGCAAAACTGCTTTTTGTTCCCTGTGGTGAACCGGTGTTTACTGTGTGAAGGCAGTCAACATCTCAACGCCTGCAAAGTCTTTGCTTCGACCGCGAGCCCGCTGGCTGCAAACACACCGACACACCACCAAAAAAAACACCCCAGATTCCATCTCAAATATTTAGTTTAGGGATGTGTTTAATAGATATCTCCATCAACTTAATTGAAAGTAACATATTTATATGAATGTCTACATTGAAAAAAAACAACCTTTCTATGTGTCCTCCTCCTCCTCCTCCTCCTCATCCTCCTTCATCTCATCATCAACATGGTTGCACACTTCAGATGTCAGATGTCACTTCAGAGGTAGTATGTCCACACACCAGTGTGCCATCAGTCTATGATGTTAAACACTAAACGCGGCATCAGCATTCCCCCAAAACAATTTGCATTCCATGACAAATGCCTAGATTAGCTGAGGATTAGCTGTTAACATTTGCCGCGAACAGAAAAGCCAAAGTCATGTTTGTCATTTGTAGAAACAGATAGAGAGGAACGACGTAAATTGCTGCAACATTGGATAAAAGGAGAAACAACTGGTTTAGATTGAATCCAGATGGGCCTTTGTACAAAATGTTCTTGTATGTGTGTGTGTGTGTGTGTGTGTGTCTTCATCTTGTTTGCCGTATGTCTGTGTACTGGTATTAAAGAGACAGACTTTAAACCTTTTTTCCACATGCTATACCCTCAATTATCTACAGAGTTAATCAGGATTCCCATAGCCAGTAGTTGACTTCTGTACCTCAAAGGCGTCATTAAGGTAGGGATTGGGAAGAGCCTTTGGTAACTGGAAAGCCAGGATTCATTTATTTGAGACATTAAAGGGACATGGTCATTGGATAGATGGATTGCATAGACACTGCACAGCTATGGCTACACAGGTAACATTGGAAAGTAATGTACTAGTGAACCAGATTGATATGTGGGAACTATCGCTTTGAGGTCTGTGGGTGTGTGCCTTCGTTAATTGGTCTGACTTCCAATCCATCAGTGCTGTAAGCATTTCCTGTTTCAGTTCGGACTGTCGATGCAATTTCTCATTTTGTTTTTTGTTTCATAATGGTTAATAACCATGACAGATTTACAGACGTAGGCCTGAGACGCAGCCTGGGATTGAAAGCTGAACGCTCTGGTCTAAAGAATGTACCAAATACCTTCCTATGGACTGGACTTCTGGAAACTGCCTCTGGACTTCTGGAGATGGCGAACGACTAGGAGCCAACTCCTGAAAGTTGCATGGGTTTTTAGTAGATCATTGGCGCCCTTTCTTTTTGGAGCATCAAAGCCAGCCGTGGCTCTTTGATATGGCAGCATGCTGTTTAAGGTACAGAGTGAATGAAGAGATGTCAAGTTGCAAGGTGCCTCTGTAGTTTACGTCGAGTGCTGCAGAGCGCCGCAGATGAAAGGCGCAAACAGAGTCGGATAATGAATGTCCAACAAGTAGGCCCCGTCTCAACAGGGGCTCCCGCGCTCACCTGGAGCGCAGCACCCAGGACCCCTGGGCAGGCGCTGGAGACCAGACTCCTTCGTAGGACCTTGCCGCTCCCCACAAACAAAGGAGGCGACCCTCAGATGTACACTTTAATCTTCTTCTCCGTGTTGAAACGCTGACCGACGACACACACACACACGTGTTCGGGGCGCTCATGGTCGTCTCAGCCTCATGTGACCCTGCTCCATCGTCCTGCTGAAATGTGTCCCAGACTTAGCCTGAAATACAGACAGAATTGCCAACGTGTTAAACTGCATTTCCATCACCAGTCTAACATATCCTCGACTCTTAACTGGTTACCGTGGGGAGGGGGATTTGACGTTCCCCAATCAATTAGTAGAAACCAACGATGCGTAGCCATGCCAACATACTGGTTTTGCCAGGCTTTTAAGAGTGGACATAAGAAGAGAGTGGAAGTAAAAACAAAATAAAATGTTATATTGAGAAGACATGCTGTCTATGGAAAATAAATGTATTAATCAAGGGGGTCCTATCAAATTCAGGATTATTATTGGTGTATTTTGGGGTTGTTCTTCCATATAGACCCTCTATTCTGGGAGGATTTGTGTAAATGTATGACTTGTAAATCGACTACTTGTCAGGGTTGAAAATGTGCAAATTCTACAAAAATGGCAATGGGAGCCAGCAGCTTTCATCCTGTCTGTGGCACTGATTGGCTAATGGATCATCGCTTTTTCAACTGAGAATTCATTGTTTAATGTCGTGATGCCAGACCAGAATCAGTCCACTCGGTGGAGTGGAGTGGGTGGATTCAATAGGTCTGGACCCAGGCAATCCCAGACTGCTTCCTCTTTTTTGGATAACTTTCTATTTCTGATTCTGTAATTGACCTTTGGAGAGGTCACAGGTCATTTACACTATCATCACCACCCATTTTGAAAATCACTCAAGGTTATCAGTAGGGTTGGATACCAAAAGCCAAGTACCATTATGGCACCGAAACCGCCACACGCATTCTGTGGAGTGTATCATCAATGCAATTCAATTAAATTCAATCAATGAACACAGGATAAACCATTCAGCCATCACCACATAAACACTAACATGGTAGAATATTTCCACCTGCTCTGACTGCAAAACGTACACCAACTTTACAACATATTGTATTGTATTGTGGACAGAGAACCAATTTCCAATTTCCTGAATGTGGAAATATACAAGGCCAACAATATGATTGGATTATGAGATTAAGTCAATTGTTTGGAAATATTATTTGCTCACTAAATGATAAACAGGGGAAACGTGGGAATAGGTTATTTGAGCTTTTTGATTCATACCACATTGTATTATTGCATTATTGACAAGAGGGTCCCATTTTGCAGGTTACATTTCTCAGAGCCAAAATAATTGGATCTGACATTTTGAGCTGATATCCGTAGCTCTACATTACCCAGCACTTGGCAGGCAAGGCGGAGGCAGGGCTGTGACACTGGAGTTTAAGTACATAGATCCTAACACAGTCCATATGAGGCAGAACTTACTTTCATGTCCACAAAATCCACATGTTAAGCGCTAGCGTTGGTCAACGTATCTGCGGCTTCCATGGCTGAAAAGTGAACATTATCCCATCATCTCTTGGTTTGTATATGTTGCAGATTTACTGATCTGACCAAGCCACACCAAAGTGTCACCGCTTACGGCTGTCAATATCCCTGAGAACCCCCTATTATTGTTGCATATATATTATTACTTTAGTATTCCTTCAAATGAAGGTTTACATAGACCTTATGGTAACATGACATGGCTGTCATCAAGCAAGGCACCGTCCCAAACCCGACATTTTCTTAGTAAGTTGGCTGTTTATAAGTAGGCTAAACTAACTCTGAATTGTTTGAATGACATAAATCTGTTCAGAATTACGCATGGGATCTCACTGAATCACTTACTTCCTCCTCGCAAAGGACTTACAAAGCGATTGTGGTGCCGTCGGCAACTGAATAATTCAGATACATTTACAGATACATTTGAATGCCAAATCTGTTCAGAATCAAGCACAGGATATTAATAATGGGCACAACATGTAAGCGAAACTGTGTGTTTATTATGTGTAAGCCTATTGACGATCACAGTGATATATACATACGGCTTATTATTTAAATAAGTATATTATCAAGTGTGCCTATGAGACCGGCCCAGGCCCAAGGGTGAAGGGAAATTCGTACCCAACCTGGCCAATCTTGGATTCGGGCACAGAATCAAACCTCTATTGTGGGCTATCAACTTATGAAGGTAGAAGCTAGATGATCGGACTTTGGATGTAATTACTGCATAATGATGCATGAGCAAAACACAAGATGGCCATTTCATCAATTTCAGACTTGTGTTATTTTAGGTGTGAGTGTGATCAGCCATCGCAAGCCGTTTCACAATTGCCATGTGACTACCGTCTAGTGACATCACAAGTGGGAATGTCCACCTAGATGTATGCTGACTAGATCAGTTTACCTGTCGGTACAGAACAGGTAGGGTCTGTAGGGTAGGCTGGTAGACTGATCTAGTCATCATAGGGGGACATGCTTTGCATGTATTCAGTCCTAGGTTTCCCTTTTTGAATGACTAATGCAGACTACCGCCACCTGATGGTATGGAGAGTTATTTCCTTTCACACAGTCGCAGAACTTAGGGGGGATAAAATTATGATATAATTATCGATTTCTTGCAAAGCTAACAGGAATGTGTTTTATTTTGTTTTCATTTTTGTAATTTAATTAAATTCCAACTAATTCTAAGTTACTGAAACAAATAGACTTTTGTGTGTGCTATTACTTTATATATATATATATATATATATATATATATATATATACTGAACTAAACATTTTGAAAGCTTGAACACTGTGTTTGTCTCTTTTGTCTCCGGTCGACAGTCGGTGCTGCTTCTGTGACGTCATCCAGGTGTGTCAGGGACTTTTACACCTGTAATCACGTGGGTGGATGACATGGATAAAGTGGGAGGTGTATAAGAATACACAAACGTGTTAGTATAAGCCGGTGTCAAAATGTATCTCTCGGCTACCTATGTTATTAACATTATTAACAGTACTTAGCATTGTTTTACTATATTGTATGTTCTTAGATGTTGGTACTGCCCTCAGAATAATGGCATCTTAATGGCACTTATCCCAGCTATTATGCAGGCACACCTAGTAATTATGAAACTGGTTCTATTAGCCTTGCAATTATGAACGCTTGAAACCTGCTCTATTCTTATCTTTATGTACCACAGAGATATATTGCTGTCTCTCTTTCAACAAATGTACTCTTTGTAAGTCGCTTTGGATAAAAGTGTCTTAGAAGTACTGTAGGCTAATATGACTAAGATAACTTTTAAGTAGGCATATGGTGTTACATCAAAGTTGGCAATATGAACTAATTAAGAATATTGATTGGTTGTAATCTAAAAAAAAACCCTGAGTACTAATATTATTTTAATATATGTTGTTTAAGGTTCCAGTAATATTTTACCCCTCTATCTGACCCTGCATTAGGCAATAGCGTCATCTGGTGGCTGTAGCATAGAAATGCAGTTTTTTTTGCCATAGGCCTTTCTGCTTTTAGATCTATAACCTTCTAATCAAGGAGCCAGGGGTTGCCAGCACTACACTAAACTAGGACGTAGGAGACATTATAACACAACAATCACATACTATAGGCTCCACAACATAATACAACACAATATAACGTGGTTGACTCTTTGAGAGAGCAGATAGGGCCGAGCTCTCTTGCGTTACTCCTGGCAACCGCATCCATGACCATCCAAGTGCGGCCATCATCATCATCATCATCATCATCATCAATAGCCTCCTACAGAATAGTGTTGCCCATAAGGTGACACTGAACTGACACTTCTCTTAATCTTACTACCCAACATCATGTGCAATACTCTCAATATCATGTGCTATATTATTAATATCATGTTACCTCTAAATATTACCTCTCATCTCCTTTCATCATTATGTGCAATATTCTTAATATTCTTTATATCATGTGCAATACTTCCTCTTACCTCTATTATTATTACCTTTTTATAACACTTAAATTATTGCCAAATTGTTTTTGCTGACTCAATATCTTATCTTACCTACATTTGTATACTTCTCCTAGGACTTACTGTACATTTGTAAATCTGTTATACTATTGTTATTATTCTACTGTTTATTTCTCTATTGTTTTATTCATATTACTATGCAACCTCTGGCACAAGAATTTCCTTCGGGATCAATAAAGTTCTATCTTATCTTATCTTATCTTATCTTATCTCTTATCTTCTCTCTTGAGAGGTGGCACTGGTAAGTCACATGTGAAACTCCAGTTGATTTGCCTTTATTGTTAAGGCTACGACCTATGTGATTCAACAGTGGCTCAAGGCAGCATAATAATAATAATAATAATAATAATAATAAAAAATAAAGGTTATACGCACTGATCATGTTATCAGCTATGGGGATGGGGAACCCCCCCCACCCCATGCGCTGGTACGCACTAGTGACACAGAACCAGCAAAGCAGCAGGACGACGAGAGAGAGAAGGCACAGAGGCAGTGAGACAGACAGAGATAGAGGCACAGAGAGAGTCAAAACTCCACCTGTATATAATCAATGGTTCACGCTTTTTTTGTTGTTGCGTGTATAATCTATAATAATCATCCATACATGGACAGTGGATCCAGCCAGTCCAGCGCTAGCTAGTAGCTGCTACTACTACTACTGTATGTATGTGTGTGTGTGTAGTTAGCCTAGCCTGCCGAGCTAACCACCACCAGCACCACCACCTCCACCAGCACCACCAGTACCAGTACCAGCACCAGCCTGGTACCGTGAGAGAGAGAGAGAGGAGGGGATTTGACCAACGTGCTGCTCGATGATGATGATGATGATGATGGTGATGATGATGAAACTATGAGTCTGTGCGCCATGCTGCCTCTGCTGCTGCTGCGTCCGGCGACGGTTTGTGGCGCGCGTCTCAACTGAAGCCCGGGAAGGTGAGCGCTCGTCGTGTTCTCACGGTTAGCTCGCTAGCTCGCCGTAGCTGTCAGGCGTCTTGTGTCACAGATAGATACATGGAGACGACGACGTTGTTGTTGTTGTTGTTGTTGTGGTGGTGTCAGGTGAAACGTTAACAGACACCCTTTTTTTTTTGTCGTAGGTCATTATCTCTCTCACATACACACACATACACACACACACACACACACACACTCTGAGGTAGCCATTTATAGCCAGCCAGCTAGCTAGCTCGCTATACGGTGGACCTTTAAGGTGTGTGTGTGTGTGTGTGTGTCTGCGTGTATTCATTTACGCCAGATTTAAAAACGACCAGCGATCTATCTATCTCGTATCCAAGACTAAAATGTCGTTCATCGAACAAGGTAACTGTTGACCCCAATCATGCATCTAATGTTGTTACACGCATCTCATGTTATTACACACATCTGAGGTTATTACACACATCTGATGTTGTTTCACACACATCTGATGTTATTACATACATCTGATGTTATTACATACATCTGATGTTATTACATACATCTGATGTTATTACATGCATCTGATGTTATTACATGCATCTGATGTTATTACATGCATCTGATGTTATTACATGCATCTGATGTTATTACATACATCTGATGTTATTACATCATCTGATGTTATTACATACATCTGATGTTATTACATACATCTGATGTTATTACATGCATCTGATGTTATTACACACATCTGATGTTATTACATGCTGCATCTGATGTTATTACATTCATCTCATGTTATTACATGCATCTGATGTTATTACATGCATCTGATGTTATTACACATCTGATGTTATTATACATGCATCTGATGTTATTACATACATCTGATGTTATTACATACATCTGATGTTATTACATACATCTGATGTTATTACATGCATCTGATGTTATTACATGCATCTGAGGTTATTACACACATCTGATGTTATTACACACATCTGATGTTATTACATGCATCTGATGTTATTACATGCATCTGATGTTATTACATGCATCTGATGTTATTACACACATCTGATGTTATTACACACATCTGATGTTATTACATGCATCTGATGTTATTACACACATCTGATGTTATTACATGCTGCATCTGATGTTATTACATGGCATCTGATGTTATTACATGGCATCTGATTGTTATTACATGTTAGCATCATCTGATGTTATTAACACACATCTGATGTTATTCATGCATACATCTTGATGTTATTACATGCATCTGATGTATAACATGCTGCATTCTGATGTTATTACATGCATCTGATGTTATTACATACATCTGATGTTATTACATACATCTGATGTTATTACATTGCTGGCATCTGATGTTATTACATACATCTTGATGTTTTACATCATCTGATGTTATTACATGCTGCATCTGATGTTATTACATGCATCTGATGTTATTACATACATCTGATGTTATTACATACATCTGATGTTGTTACATGCTGCATCTGATATTACATGCATCTGATGTTATTACATGCATCTGATGTTATAACATTCATCTGATGTTATTACACACAGCATCTAATTTCATATTGACAGTGATTTCATTTGTAATCAGGCGAGTCTAATCTCTAATGCAGCCACGGTACATATTATCAGGTTTAGATTTTAGGGCAAGGAAGGAGCAAGCAAATGCGAATCTTGGGTGTCTAATCACCACTCCCGTCATGATCACATCACCCTGTATTGTATTGGAGGTGTCATCCAGATTTCTTTATTGATCCCCTGGGCGTTACTATTACTTTGCCCGGTGTAACATGAGAAAGATAATTGAATATTATTCACAGAAACACGCCTAATCGTCATATTTTGGATGGATGCCACTGGGTGCTGCTAGGATTCATTCCCCCAACATATTTAAGCCTCCATATTGGTCCTCTTTAGGTATCGATAGGCTACATTTTGGAAGTGGAAATATGTATCAAGTGCCGTTGTTGTTGTTTCCACTGCTTGCTTGCTGTTGCTTTGCTTCATGTCATTGGATAGGCCTAGTGCTAAATAAATAATTTTATTTGATTGAGTGGCAGCTACCTGCCACACTATTAACAACCTTAAACTGGAGGTCAGGAGTTATAATAAAGATACTGTTCATGTGTGGGAATTCAAGTTAACAATGGCAGTACAATGTTTATTTTCAGTTTAATGTACAGTGTTGTTTTGGCCAAATCTAATGAATATAGGTAGCCTTATAATTTAATGGTTAATAGGATGTGGGAATCGGTCCTACCTGTCCTACCATCTACAGATGGTAGGACAGATTGGGACTGAAAGGCTCAATATGAGCAGTGGAGTGGGCATGGAACATCTACGGTGGGTCTCTGTGTGCACCTACTTAATTTAGACCTACAGGTGCATTCATTCATTTAGTAGACAATTTAATCGAAAATGATTTACACATGAGGCTGAAAGCAATCACAGCCATAATGGGATATTTTGTGTGATCTGGCCTAAAGCTTGTAGAAAAAACCCAAATACAAAATATACATCAATGAAGTATGCCATATTTCTACTACTACTGCCCTCACTTGTGCATCTACCCTGATTTACTTGTACATTTATAATAATTAATACTACTTTTGAATATGCCTGCAAAGTATCACTTTGCAGAATGCCCCTGTGTTGGGATGTACATGTGACAATAAAACACTTTGAGACACTCAGAGAAGTTGTCCTAAAAGGGTTGCTCTCCCTTCCAGACCCCAGGTCAGGCTCGCCTCGGCGTTAGACCCGACGTGGAGCATGCAGCCATGAGCTCTGCCCTGTGGAGCCAGGAGAAGCCCAGCGGGGGCTTCCGGGAGGACTGGCGCTTCTACATCGTGGTGACGGAGTGTGCGGTGGAGAAGCCTCCCCAGAAGACCCTGCGGATCCCCCGCGGCAGCCTGGGCCAGGCCTGCCAGGAGCGCAACAGCCTGGGCCGCACGCTGCCCCCCAGCAAGGGCAAGCGGAGCCTGCGCATACTGGACCAGACCAACGTGGTGCTGAGCCTGGACGAGCGGGACGTGCTGGAGCTGGACGAGAAGCTGGCCGAGATGCTGTTCCCCATCACCAACTGTGAGGAGCGCTACGCCCTGCTCTGCAACAGCTCGCGGCTGGAGCGCGCCCGCATCATCGACTGTGGCTCCAAGGTGCACGTCCAGCTGCGCACTGGCGACGAGCCCCTGCCTGGTGTGGTGCGCTTCAAGGGCTCGCTGCTACCCGACCGTGCCATCTCAGGGGTGTGGTTTGGCGTGGAGCTGCTGGTGAGTAGTCAAGTCAAGTCAATTTTATTTGTATAGCCCTTAATCACAGTTACAGTCTCAAAGGGCTTTACAGGCCATATGATGATGGGCCAAGTGATTATGAGAACTTGCTACTTCTGGATTGCAGTGTGTGCCCAAAAGCAACCTGTTGTTTTCTCCCCCACAATTTGGGGGAGGACATTTTTTTGGGGGAGAAAAAGAGATTTTTGATGAATGGCAAATTAATTGCATTTACTTGGCGCTTTTATCCAAAGCGCTCTACATTGTGTGTTCATCCATTCATGGATGAACACACGGTGTCAACCATGCAACAGCCAAGGCAACAGCCAGCTCATCGGGAGCAGTTAGGGTTAGGTGTCTTGCCCAGGGAGGTACGAGGAGCCAGGGAATCGAACCAGTGACCTTCCAGTAACCAGACAACCACTCTATCTCCTGAGCTACGGCTGCCTTTAGATTTAGATGACATTTTTCAATATTTTTTCCAACGGTAATTTACAGTAACCATTTTCCTTTCAAATAATGAATGTATTCATACGATACAATTTTGAGTACAACTGAACATACTTCCTGTCACTCTGTCACAAGATTGGTAGAATAGCTGTTGGATAGTTGTGTAACTCATCCGATGCCAGGCCAGCCCACCTACCCATCTTGTGGTGGTGTCCGTCTGCC
This sequence comes from Coryphaenoides rupestris, assembly GCA_002895965.2. Classification (NCBI taxonomy): domain Eukaryota; kingdom Metazoa; phylum Chordata; class Actinopteri; order Gadiformes; family Macrouridae; genus Coryphaenoides; species Coryphaenoides rupestris. The sequence goes on from PIJE02000740.1 coordinate 179,802, forward strand.
ATGCAGCATCTTCTGTTGTAACGTGGGGGGAACGTAGTCGCACACAAAGGGCTTCTCATTCACACAACACAACGCTGCATTTATCCACAGTCCCGGGCCGTGGGCTCCCCACACACTGGCAGGAGTAGGACAAACATTCTGACCGTCACTCGGTGTGCATTCCTCTAGTGGTTTGCCGGTGCGTTCCTTCTCAGGAGTGTAGCCTTAACCAACATATAGGCCCGGTTTAATATATGCTATTCCAATATAAGTAAGCAAGCTGTTCATTAAGTTGTATTATCATACCAAACCAAACACATCTTTGTGGTCATCTCTGTGCCGGAGACTATTGAATTATGTTGCATATATTACTCTTGCAAAAACTCTGCAACTCATTGGCAGAAGGTATATGTATTTATTTATTTTTTTACAGGCCCGCTGCGGCAATCACTCAGAAGCCCTCAGTAATGTGATGATGTCTTCTCTCTCCTGCAGAGTGCTGACCGAGCATCTTAACTTAGACCTCCTCTTTTTACAAAGATAATATTTACATCTCCTGGCTGGCTGCATCCCTTTCTCCAACTCTCCCCCTCTCTCCCTCCTCCTCCCTCCCTCCCTCTCCTCCTCTCCCCCCTCTCGATCTATCTCCCTTCTCCCTCGCCCTCTCCCCCCTCTCGATCTTTCTCCCTTTCTCTCTCCCTCCTCCTCGCCCTCTCCCTCCGCGCATCCTGCATCCTCTTCTACCTCTCGCTCTCCTCTCACTCTCCTCTCCTTCTCCCTGCTCACCCAGGAGGAGGGGCGTGGCCAGGGCTTCACGGAGGGCTCGTACCAGGGCCGCCAGCTCTTCCGCTGCGAGGATGAGTGCGGCGTGTTCGTGGCCCTGGACAAGCTGGAGCTGTGGGAGGACGAGGACGGGGAGCATGGGGAGCTGGACGTGGACCACGTCACGCTGGTGGACGAGGAGCAGGACTACCCCCCGCTGGACATCAACTCCAGGGTCCTGGTGCAGACACGGGAGGGGCCTGAGCGGGGCACCATCATCTTCTGCGACCTGTTGCCAGACAACGAGAGTCTGGGCTACTATGTGGGAGTCGACATGGTAAGGGCAGAGCTACAGTTAGCGATGAATGTGTACCCAGGCTACAATAAAGGTAGAATGTTGTCCGGGAAATCGCTGTCCTGTTTACATATCACGTTTCTTTAAGCAGTAGCGTGCACCTTGGTCTGTTTGTCTGTGCAAGCTGCCGATGTTATTGGGATGGGGTTGGGATGGTAGCCCAAGTGGGAAGATGCGACCATAGCTCAGGCATTTGACGGAAGACCGATGATAGTTAGCAGTAGCGGTAGCAATAGCAACAACAACAACAACAACAACAACAATAGCAGCAGCAGCCGCCCACTTGCTACATCTCGGCCGTCCAGAGAGAGGCGAGGAGTCACGCGGTGTGTGAGGTAAAGCCTCGGCGCTTGCTAGCGAGCTAGCTATGACCCAAGAGTGTGGCAGCAGGCCAGCAGTGAGGCGAGGAGTAGCAGCCCACTGCTCTGCCTCACTCCGCTCCCAGCCTCTCCCCGCTGCCGGAGCTTCTCGCTAGTCGTGGCACCAACACTCGTACGCTTGTTAGACTGCCCTGACCATAGAGAGAGAGAGAGAGAGAGAGAGAGGGAGGCAGAGAGAGAGAGAGTGAGAGAGTGAGAGGGAACACATCAGAGCAGCCAGAGACCCTCACTGGGATGTGTTTATAGTGGTGTTTCCATGGTTGAATTCAGCTGCGCTTGTCTATATTTCTATAGAGCGATTTTTGCCTTTTAGATGGATTGATAGTTTTTTTGTTCTCGTTGTTGTTGTTGTGCTTAAATTGCTAATTATTCTGATTTGGCGGGAAAGCGACTCACAGCATGGTCTTTCTGCAAGACGTGGACCGGCGGCCGTGGCTCACAAAGCTCTCGCATGCCCTTTCAGGACAATCCTATCGGGGACTGGGACGGCGTCTTTAAAGGGAAGCTGCTGTGTAACTTCGCCAGCTTGGAGCACACGCGCCTCGTCCCCATCTGTGACGTGATGCCAGGTGAGCCAACCAGCACTGCCGCGCACCCCCCCCCCCCCCCCCCCCACACCGGCTGTTTGATCGATGATGCCATGAATTTTATTGATCGGCTATCGCCAAATTCTGAGCCGTTGGTGCAGATAGATGCCTCTAGGGCTGTGCGTGTGTGCGTGCATGTGTGTGCGTACGTGTGTGTGTGTGTGTGCACTTGTGCGTGTGTGTGCGTTTTGTGTGTGCCTGCGCGTGTGTGTGCGTGAACGGCGAGTGTGGGGAGTTTGCGTTTGTGCAGCCAGCGAGGGAACAGGGAGCCCTTTTGTGGGGATGGCCTCACTGGTGGCTTTTTTAATTTAAAAGTCAAGAGAGCTGCTCTGTGAGCCTCTTTGTTCTCCACACATCGGCTTATTGATTTGTTTATGTTTGCCTGTGCCTCTCCTCGCTCTGACGATGCGCAAGGAGAAAATTAAATCCAAAAGTGCTCTTACAAATTTGTTTTTTACGGTGTAGACGTTTTTGTTCCATTTTTGACTTCCCTTAATGTTTATTGATGGGCTGAGAGACGTAATGGATGGTCATCCATAATTGTTTAATGAGGTACCTTGAGTGTGTTTTTATTTAGTTTGTTGTGTTGTAACACTGCCAATTTGCGAGAACTTCAGTGTCATCGTCGTCGCAAATGTCGAACGTGTGTACAGCTGACGTTACATTATTTAACTTCCTCAAGAGAGAGTGCTGCTGAGAATGGCAATGTTCTGCTTTATTTTGACTTCGGACGCTTAAATATTGCAAGCTAATGAAGCTTGTGATATTCTGCAATAAGCCCCATTCTGTGGCTTGCTGAGATAATTGAAAAATCTGTTAATTTAATTTAATAAACTACAATTAATATATCTAGAAATGTAAATAAATATTGATACAATTTTATATATATATATATATATATTATATATATATGAATAAAATTGACAGTACTGTATAATAATCCAGGGTAAGACACCAATGTGTAGCTGGATGTGTCCTGCCACGTGTCTGAGCCTCTAATGGGGCTGTTATTTCCCGGCTGTGCAGAATATTCCATGCAGGACCAAAGGCTGCAAAAGCACAGTTTTGTCCCCAAAGGCAGCAGCAGTGACAAGTCCTCCTCTGGCCAAAGCAGACCAAAGGGCAAAGGTACTGCACTGCTGATATCACGGAAATGTATATCACAGAAATATATATATCGCAGACAACATCACTTTTGCTGCTGACTGACTGTCGTGTGAGAGCACTTCATTTCTGCTCTGAAAGCCAAAAATACAAGTCTCGTTCAGGATCTTCATTTCTCAACATTGCACAATTATGAGCTTGCCCATAATTGTATTACAAAAGTATTACATTTTGTATTATGTGTTGCATGGTGTAGAGTATAAAATGGCATATTTCCCCACTTGTTTGAGTTTTGTAAAGTAATGCAATGTCAATATAAGGTTTTCTTTATGGTTGTCCAGAGCAAAATCCATTTCAATCTTTGGAAAATATTTTGTGATTTTTCTCCACACTCACGAATGATAATGACCTCAGATCCATTTCGTGTTTGATTGCGATGTTGATGGAAGCGAATGAGTTTGTGTTTGAATATAATCACATTGCATCTATCCAAGTTTGCTAATCACTGATGTTTTTGTTCATCTTTAATCAACCTCTATCTTTGTCTTTTTTTCTTTTTTACCTTTTCTTTATGTTGTCGGCACCCAGCATACACTTTTTGATGATTTGTTTATGTATTTCTTTATTGATTGTTTTATTTATTTATTTTTCTCTACATTTGCGTGTGTTGTTTGCAGGATTAGGTCACCAGTGTGGCAGTAGAAGCAAGTCTGAGTTTTACTATACTTTAAATGGCAGCTCTGTTGACCCCCCATGCCAGCCCAAATCCAAAAGCACATGGTACATTGACGAAGGTAAAAGGGGGACCGGAGATGTTCACTCGTCCACGTGATGTAACCGTCCTGATAGCAAGCTCCTGTTCCAGACAATCAAAGTAATCCCCTTATCGCTAAACATGGTTAATACAGAACGTGGTTGCTTCAGCATCGCACACCACACTTAACTTAACCTAAGGACGACCTAAATTAAAAAACTGACAAAATGTAGTAGGAGAGCAAGTAGCTTGCTATCAGGACCCCCCCCCCCCCCCCGTCAGGATCCCAGTCACTCATGTCCATCCACAGTGAGCTTCCACCTCCATGGAGCTTCTCCAGTGGTGCTGTCTCCCATCTCCACACAATGGCTTTTAAGAATGTCTGGCGAATGCCGCCCTCCCCCACCCTTACTTTTCACATGGCCGTCTTTGGCTTCGCATTGTAATCGAAGACGGTACGTGTCAAAAGACTTGTATACATTTGTGAAATGCGGTGTACACATCAATTAAATGTATATTAAGACACTCGAGCACAAAAGCCTTCAAGTCCATTGATGCCATTAGTAAAAGCCTTTGTCGTGTCGTCGACGTCTACAGTGGTGGTGTGGTCAGTAGTACGTTAACCATGTTATCTTCAGTTATATCTTATAGCACCATTTGGAATCACAAGGGCTGAGTTTTGCTTTGTTGCAGGCAGGAATGGGGATGCAATGCTCTTCTGTAAAGGTACAAATACAAGAACACTGTAATGCAGACTACACAGTCTAAACCATGAGCTGGATGAGAGTACTCCAAGCTAAATGCAGTGAATGTATATACCTGCAATACCTCCGTTTTATTCAGCTATTAAAGAAAGGCATGCAAAGAAACACCCATATACCCTGTAACAAATCAAGTAACTATGTAAACCGATGCAAGTGATCAAATGTATGCAAACTTTAATTTCGATAACGAATGATCTCTAGTGAATGCAAGCTCTGTGTGTGTGTGTGTGTGTGTGTGTGTGTGTGTGTGTGTGTGTGTGTGTGTGTGTGTGTGTGTGTGTGTGTGTGTGTGGTGTGTGTGTGTGTGTGTGTGTGTGTGTGTGTGTGTGTGTGTGTGTTGTGTGTGTGTGTGTGTGTGTGTGTTACAGGAGAGGAAGCTGGCTCCATTGTTCCCCACATGGTCTTTTTCTTCTTTGGTTCCACAGGAATGGTTCTTATAATTTTCCTCATCACATCGTCACTTCCATCTGGCTCCAAATCAATCACCTTTTTCCTTATGTTTGGTGATGGAATTTAATTTTTTGGATTTCCTTTTCTTTTCTTTTTTAATCATTGATTCCTTATTCTTGGTGTCGTCAAGCTCCTCTGTGTTTGTGTTCGATGTCAAAGCCTATTCACAAAGTCTCTTCACTCTGCTGTAGTATACGCCTACATACTGTACAGTATAAGTATAGGGAAAACTTCAAATACACATCAGACTGATACCCGAGCACCTCCTGAGATATGACTTATTTGACCTTCCTCTTGGATGTCTAGTTGGAGAGGACCCCGCCAAGTCTCTCACGGACACGCCTCCCTGACTTTAGCCAGGCCTCCCCGCCCTCCAGGGCGCCGCCCTCCGGCTCCCTTTCCAGCGACAACAAGTTCCACTCGCTGCCCTTCAGCCTGAACCGCAAGCCGGGGCCCAATGGGAGCATAAGCCAGGGGCCCAACTCCCTCTCCGTCCAGTCGGTGATGGGAGAGCAGCCCGATCTGCCGCCACAGTCCATGGGCGCGCCTCCCTCCCCGCGGCCCTCCACGCCGCCCCGCGGTCAGCCGGGCCTGGAGGTGGGCTCCCTGGTGGAGGTGAAGGAGAACCCCCCGCTGTGCCGGCGTGATCCGCTGGGTGGGGCTCCCTCCCGGCCTGCTGGAGCACCTAGCCGGCCTGGAGCTGGTGAGTCAGCAGCAGCAGCAGCACATTGTTCAGTAGTGACAGGCCCTTCTCTATGTATTTAAAGGTACTATAAAGGCTGATCCATACTCCGCGAGAAGCGAGAACTTAGTTCTCTTTGAGTTCTGCGCTTGGGTTCTCGCGGAGTATGAAATGTCCCAGGGCTGCGAGAACTTTGTTCTTGCAGCCATGGGTGCGAGAACAAAGTTCTCGCTTCTCGTGGAGTATGTAGCAGCCTTAAGAATCATGAATTATCTTTCATTACTGACCCCTTTGGCCGTTGAGTGAACTGCAGCCTGCTGGAGCTTGTGCATTCAGCACTGATGTGTGAGCTCCGTGACTTGAGAGACAATAACAATCACAATCTGATGTTAGTTATAATCAGAAATAAACATTGCACAAATAATAAAGTTATGACAGAACCAACATTTTTGCCATTATCTGCACTTAGACGTTACTTCCTTCCTTTTTCCCGGCAAAACCGACCCCGTTCCAATAGAATAGAAATCGGCCCACATTTCGTTTCACTCACACATGTAATGATGTTTTATATAAGGACATTACGTGAAGTATTGCCGAAGCACAGAACTCCTGACTCACATGAATCAATTTTTATTTTATTTATTTTTTGATATGGCATTTTTGTTTATGTATGTATTATTAATTTACCCCCCACCCCATCCCGAGAGTTGCATGCATATCTTGGGTTAGGGTTATTTCAAGGGTCAGCATGTTGCTATATATGTAATGTCTATTAAAGACACACACACACACACACACACACACACACACACACACACACACACACACACACACACACACACACACACACACACACACACACACACACACACACACACACACATAATAGGACCTTATTATCCCAGTGCATGACTGATGGGGTGTGTGTGTGTGTGTGTGTGTGTGTCGTCGTCCCACCCCCCCAGGAAGAGGAGTGTGTGGGCTGCACGGACGGCACCTTCAAGGGGACTCGCTACTTCACCTGTCCGCCCAAGAAGGCCCTGTTCGTCAAGCTCAAGTGCTGCCGGCCCGACTCCCGCTTCCCCTCGCTGCACCACTCCTCCAACCCCATCGAGAGATGCAACTCCATCGGTGAGCAGACAGACAGACAGCCAGACAGAGAGCCAGACAGACAGACACACACACTGAAACGTCTTTTATTTTTTTAAACATGAATGTTTCACAATTGATTTTCCTAGATAAAAGACAGTCATAAAAATATAAGACTTGATTCAGAATTAAGACCAAATCTTAGTTGTTTTGCTGTTTGTAAAAGGCTGACAACTTGATTTGTGAAGCACTTCGTTAAAACTCGGTTACCAAACTAGTTAACCAAAAAAAAGAACAAATCTAAAGTAACAGAACAAAGAAATAAAAACACAACAATAGAACAAGGAAATAAATGGGAAGGAGACGTATGGATAAAGATAAAGAATAATAACAAGCATGCAAATGTATATACTGTATGTATATTTGAGGAGATAAAATGCTGGTGCTAGTCATGGTGTGAGCGTTGAGCATTGACCCGGTGTCCCCCGGGCACAGCGTTTGGCGGGTACCTGAGCGAGGTGGTCCACGAGAACACGCCCCCTCGCACCGAGCACGAGGCCCTGGACGTCATGGCGGGCAAGAAGAAGGGCATCCAGGGTCACTACAACTCCTGCTACCTGGACTCCACCCTCTTCTGGTGGGTCCTACCTTCTCTCCCTCTCTCTCTCTAACCCTCCCTCCTGCTCCTCTGTGTTTAGAAAACCATCACAGGAAACAGGAAGTGGATCAGGGTTTCCGTTTGTTTGTTTGAGCCCGTATATGTATATACTGTGTAGGCTGTGTCCCAAACCAAAGGCCTAACCTTTTGAAGGCTATGGTGTTTTTGTATAAAGTGACCTGTAGAGGAGTCTGGATTGAGACAGACTTCCAAGGCAGGGGTGCGTCACAACATCACCAAAATGCATGACAGTTGACGTCAGTCTATTACTACCACCTGCTGGTCAATGGGACAAAATGCTGCCGGAGAAGTGGAGCGGGCGCACAGGATTGTGGGTAGGGCTGGGCGATATGGCTGAAAACTGTATCACGATATAAGTGTTTCATATCGGTCGATATCGATAATTATTGATAATTTGTATGACCTATTTAAAATAAGGACCAGGAGAAAAATATACTACATTTAAGCATTTTTATTTTAAAGTTAATCTTCCTCTGATTGTACGCAGACAGGGAAAAGGAATGTCAACACAACCATGGAAAACACTCAAATAAATAAATATAAACATAAGTCTGAATGAAATTAAATCACAATGAAAACTTAACAATTATCAATAATAAAGTGCTTAATAAAAATAAAGTGTTATGTTGTTGGCCATTGTTGTCGGATATGGCTGTGCTCCAAAGGGTGAGAGCGGCTAAGGTGGTAAAACAAGTTGGTTGTATTACCAGTCTTGGTGGGGACGACGGTCTTGCATAATTTACAGACAACATTGGTCTGACTACGGTCTGACTTATAAAATCCAAAAAACTGTCATACTTGCGAGCTGACCTTTCCATTTTTGTCGACAATTTCCTCGCTCGTTGCAGCACTCATCTTTCACTTCTCACTCCGCGCTGTTTCTGTTATTCAAGAAACAAACACGAACACGAGACAACGAGATGGCGCAACCAAACGTGATACTGTTACATGATTGGCTATTAGCGTGTCACTCCATACGTTGCTAGGTACCAGAGGACGAGGCCTTTGTTCATGCAACCAACCTTGCTTCGCAACCTCTGGTTCAAAGCGGAGCTAGACTCTTAGCTCCGGTTTCTTCCAACGAGGAAAAAAAAATATCGAAACGTTCTATCGAACGCATTTTCTATTGATATTGATTACGTGTCTATCGCGATACATATCGTTATCGTTTTATCGCCCAGCCCTAATTGTGGGATATCCTAACTGACGAGGATACGTCTATGCTGCTTTCAAAACCCGTCTAGTCGGAGGCAACTCTGCAGGCAGCATATTTAATCGAGACATGCCTTGATACCTCCCTGCCCAAAAAAGTTCCAAAAAATCCAACATTTGTATTGAATATTTAATAGCGCTGGTAAAAGAATGTTTGTACAAACATCAGCTTGTGATATTACATTTTTGTATTGCTAAGCTCCTCTGGGCTTCTACTATAGATGTGTTTCTTCCATCTAGTCTGAAAAGGGTCTTCTTCCACTATTCCCAATTGTATGTATTGACAAGATGCAAGTTTAAATGGAAAAGTGAAAGGAAAAGAAGTGAAAAGAGATGCATGCTGTTTGTTTTGGATGTTATGTTCCAGTGAAGAGGCAGATGTTTAAGTACGTCGTCCTCCTCCCCCCCCCTCCCCAGTCTGTTCTCCTTCAGCTCGGTGCTGGATACGGTGCTGCTGAGGCCGCGCTCCAAGACCGACGTAGAGTACTACCGGGAGACCCAGGAGCTCCTCCGCACAGAGATAGTCAACCCCCTGCGCATGTGAGTCATGACCCTTGTGACCCTTGCTGCCAATTAGGGAAGAGATCCCCCCCACATGGTCAGAAATTAGCCGGAAGTGGTCTAAAATATACATTTTCTCACACAGAAACAGGCGCAGTTAACTTGAAACAGAGATTCTCACAGTGCATTCCACTCTCTGATAGCTGATGGATGGCAATGGTATTTTTAACAAATTACACACAAATAATGGCTTTTTAAATCCTGCCTACAGCACCTTTGTTCTATGATATACTGCATACAACTTTTTTGTTGGAAATATGAGCTGCTATATACTTTATGTATGGCCTACTGTATATGCCCTTACATAACCTAAAAGAATATAAATAATTAGACATTCAAATTCACGCACACACATTTACCCCTGTGTGCAGGGGATCACAGACTCACAGCCTTTCCTGCTGTCATGGGGAATTGCAGATTGCGTGTTTTACTATAGCATGGCTTAATTAATCCCACAGATGTCCTAACAGACATCTATTGTCAATTATGGAAAATAAGTCACCCCTTATGTCTTGATTAAGACACGGTCTGGAAAATAGATTTAAGTTGGAAGATTTAATCTTATTTGCCTACAGCACACAGCACACAGGAGTCAGGAAGTTTGTGTCTGTATGGAAATGCTCTATGTCTTGCAGACATGTCTATATTTTCTTACTTGAATACACATGTCTTTTCTTGCGAATATGTGGTCTGTTAAGGTCTCTGTATGTCTTGCAGACACGGCTATGTGCTACTTAAGGACTCTGTTTTAGAGACATGGCTATGTGTGTTACCTAAGGTCTCTGTATGTCTTGCAGACACGGCTATGTGTGTGCCACTAAAGTGATGAAGTTAAGGCGGATCCTGGAGAAGATGGAGGCAGCGTCTGGGTTCACGTCGGAAGAGAAAGGTGATGGATATAAACGATTAATAAAAATATTAAACATCTGTTGTCTTTTCCATTGAAATCGGTAATTGCAGCCTCCATGGCTACATGCCTCGCACTGTTAGTTTCTCTCGGAGCTAAGCAGGGTCACCCTGGTCCATCCTTGGATGGGAGGCCAGATGGTGTTGGTTGAGTTGTTGGAGTTGGCCAGTAGGGGATGCACATCCCTCTGGCCTTGGTAATATCCCAGGACAGCGATTTTATACCAACTACATGTGGTCACTAAAGATCCCATGGCACTAATCTCCTGAGAAGGGGTGCTAACCCCGGTGTCCTGGCACAAATACCCAGCCTGGCTCTTGTTCCAACATGGCCACCTGATCTGTCCCCTGGTCTCTAATTGGATTGTTTCATTTCTCACCTCTCCACTGTGATATCCAGTGTGTGCTGAGTGTTCTGGCGCATACTGGCTGCTGTGCTACACACTGATAGTGGATGAGGTGTCACACACACACACACACACACACTGTGAGCACACTCTAGCCAAAGCTCCAGGTGTTAAAACACATTTAGACATGAGGCAGACCATCCAATACACACACACACACACATGCAGACCATCCTATTCACTTACTCACTCACTGTGATGTGTTTTGGGTGTCTTGAAAAGCGTGAAATATAAATGCAAGCTATTATTAGTATTATTTAACCAAGTGACTGAATATTATGTGCAAACTAGTGGTGGGACTCGATTAAAAAAATTAATGTAATTAGAGGCTTCCGGTCCGTCCTTATTTGAGCCGACAATTCGTCCACTGAGAAACGTTCCGTGGTGTTTGGAGTGCAAAAATAAAGTGTGATTAAAATGCGTTAATTAGTTTTAACGCGTAATTTTTTCTGTAATTAATTAATCGTAATTAACGCGTTAAGTCTCAGCCCTAGTGCAAACGCTTCATATTTATGCTCGATCAACCTATATTTCAGACCCTGAAGAGTTTCTCAACATCCTTTTCCACCACATACTGAGGGTGGACCCCCTTCTCAAGCTGAGGTCAGTGGGACACATGTTGACATCTCAGTGTGGTTTGTCTGTCTTTCACTGCTCTTCAAATACTACATTTGAATCGTATCGCAGCCAACTATGACTAATCGTCTGATAACCAATCGTTGCTTGAAGAAACCCAAGCCGTACACCCCCCCCCCCCCCACCCCTCGGTAGGAGGTCACTAAAGCACTGGGGGGCGCGCTGTGTGTGTGTGTGCCACGCAGGTCGGCCGGGCAGAAGGTGCAGGACTGCTACTTCTACCAGATCTTCATGGACAAGCGGGACAAGGTGGGGGTGCCCACCAGCCAGCAGCTGCTGGAGTGGTCCTTCATCAACAGCGACCTCAAGTTTGCCGAGGTGACCACGGCCTTCTTGAAGATTCAACAACTTAAATGGTCACATACACACACACACACAGGATATGCAGTGAAATGAAAAAGTGGCGATGCCCAACGGAATGTGCAACAGAACTAATACAAATAACCGAAGAATTCAAATATCCACACTATTTACAGTCTTTACAGCAAAAGGAGGATTTTTTTTCTTTTTTGGAATAAGAAATATGAGCAGATAGTCAATGAAACAGCAAGAAAATAGGCAAATAAACAGCAAACAGCATATAAACAAGTAGGCATATCAACAACAGGGCAATATAAAACATTTAGGATCAAGTTATGTGCATGGGAGTGGGCAGTGGGGGGGCCCTAGTGTGCTCAGAGTTCACAGTCCTGCACTTGGCTTCCTTCGACTAAATGATATAACGGATTATAACGCTTATGTCACCATAATCTTAGAAAAGAAGTGATTCTTCCTTCTACTCACGTCGAGTTGTTCACATACTGTTCACTTTTGTTACTTTTGTTCGCTAAATGTTTAATTTTTATGTCACATGGCTGCAGTCAGAGCTGTGCATTTTGATGTGTATCGTCTACATATGTGGACCTTCTAACGCTGGCTCCTCTTGTCTCTCTCTTGTTCCCCACGCTGCCAGGCTCCCTCCTGCCTTATCATCCAGATGCCTCGCTTTGGGAAGGACTTCAAAATGTTCAACAAAATCTTCCCATCGCTGGAGCTGGACATCACAGACCTACTTGAAGACAGTGAGATACCAGCCCGCTATCTGTCGCTCCCAGTCTGTCGTTTAGCTGTGTGAACACAATGAAGAAAGTTCAAATGGGGGGAAAGTGAAGATAAGTGTGTGTGTCTGTATCTGTGCCTGTGCCTGTGTGTGCACATCACATGTGTGTGCGCACATGCCTGTGTGTGTGTGTGTGTGTGTGTGTGTGTGTGTGTGTGTGTGTGTGTGTATGTGCACACATGCCAGTGTGGTGTGTGTGAGGTGATTACCGGACCACATCTTATTTAGCAGCAGACCTCCATTGAGGTGTCCACCCCCCCACCCCTGTCCCCGATGAGCCCCCCCCACGTGGAGGTGCCAGCCGTGTGTTCAAAGCGCTGGGCTCCAGAGCATCGGGCAGCTTGCTCTAAAGCCCTGCGTTTCATGTCCCCCAGCTCCCAGGGAGTGTCGAATCTGCGGAGGCCTGGCCCTCCACGAGTGCCGCGAGTGTTACGAGGACGGAGACATCACCGCCGGGAAGATCAAACAGTTCTGTGACAAGTGCAATACCCAGGTACGGCAGACAGAGGGCGCCATCGCGTCGTGCATCGGTACAGGCAGTCGATGATTTACCACTTGCCACTTGGTGGCGCCACGCTCCAAGGAATACCGTCTTGTCTCAGAGGCTTCTTTCGTAGACGGTTGTTTCACACAATGCATGATAGATAGATTTAAGATGAGAATGTGCTCGTGTTATTTTTGTGCCTCTTGATGTTTACGAGGTGAATACACAAAGTTTTAAACGGCAGTACGCTTCGCTGTTCTGTTCTTACCGAGGTAAAGCACAACATGAGCTCTGTTGGTTTGATTGCGGATGTTCTCAACAGATGAGACAATCCAGGCTCGGCGCTTGTCGCTATTTATTGTTGGCATATTTCCTCATCACTTCACCCACAGGGCGTCTTCAAGAACAATCTCTACAGATGTAGTCCCCCCATTAACCCGTAATAATATGCCTGCGCCCTTTAAACGTTTCCAAATGTTTACGTTGGCATCATCTTCCCAATGGCCAACACACAAAACCACACCATATTTGCTCAAATGAAACTTTACGGTGACATTTTTTATTTATTTAATTCCATAAATAATGGACCAGTGGACCAATGTGAGTGCGCGTGTGTGTGTGTCCCTCCCCTCCCCCTGCGCTCCCCAGGTCCACCTCCACCCCAAGCGGAAGAGCCACCGGCACGGGAAGCTGTCGGTGCCCAAGGAGCTGCAGGAGGGCCTGGGCCGGCAGGGCGTTTTCCCCCGCCAGCGGATGGCGCTGTTCGCCGTGCTGTGCATCGAGACCAGCCACTACGTGGCCTTCGTCAAGTACGGCGCCGCCGACTCGGCCTGGCTGTTCTTCGACAGCATGGCCGACCGCGACGGTACGTGTGAGAAGGAGGAAGAAGTCGTAGAAGAAGAAGCGGAGGGCTGGGAGGGTTGGGGTGGGGGGTTGGGGTGGGGGCTGGGGGTGGGGGGTGTGTATGAGGGTTTACGAGGATGCCACGTGAATCAGCGTGACTCGCAAACGGCATCGTAGCGGAGGAGGTTGAGTGTTGAGGAGTGTTATGCAGGCAACTTAGCAACTATCAAACTCTCGTAAATATGAATGCTCGAAAACAGCTCTATTCTTATCTTCAGGTACCACAGTGATATATTGCTGTCTCCTTCAACAAATGTACTCTTTGTAAGTCGCTTTGGATAAAAGCGTCTGACAAATGCCCTAAATGTAAATGAATGTGTAGAGTAACCATATCACCAGATCACACACTGTACATGTTCAGTCCACATCTTATTATTAGAGGCTGGAAGTTGCTGTTTTAAAAATTAAGTAACTAAAATGAATTGGATGGAGAAAAAACACAACCTCAACACAACATCTTTGCGCATAATTAAGAAATACAAAATAAGAAATGTGTTGAATGAAATATTACCAAGTACAGTATGACATTATCCTTGTGTGTATATGTGTGTGTCCGTGTATGTCCGCCCGTGTGTGTGTTCCCAGGCGGTCAGAACGGCTTCAACATTCCCCAGGTGTCCCAGTGTCCCGAGGTGGGGGCCTACCTAAAGATGAGCCCAGAGGAGCTGCACGCCCTGGACCCCAAGAGCATCCAGGGCCAGGCCCGCCGGCTGCTGTGCGATGCCTACATGTGCATGTACCAGAGCCCCACCATGAGCCTGTACAAGTAGGCCTGTGTTGCCCCCCACTCCCCCTGCAGACATGCATCCTCTTCTCCCCCCCCCACCACCCTGCAACACCACCCCACCGCCTTCCTGCTCCTCTCTCCACCACCTCCTGCACCACCCATCCTGGACGGGACGGGCGTTCCGTCCGACACACGTGAAGAAGAAGAAGAAGAAGATGCTGAGGAGAGGGAGGGGTGGTGGGAGGGTGGGCGAGGAGGAGGGTGGATCAGATACCGGCCCCCCTGGGGTTGCGGGGATGGGGGAAGGGGGTGGAGGTGTGGTGTGGTGTGGTGTGGTCTGGTTCAGCGTGGCGACCCCCTCTTGGAGTCCACTCCCCGGCGCCTGACGCTGACACCTCTGCCCCGCCCCCTCGCCGCTGCCACACCCCCCTCGCCGCTGCTGCCCCGCCCTCTGGTTTGCGTCAGGCAGCAGAGGCGGAGGGAAGCCGCTGTTTGCACTGTGCTCCTGGCGAGGGAGCGTCCACGTCCACGACTACCCCCACTCCCGCACTCGGTCTGTCCCTCACACTGGGGGACAATGAAGCAAGCACTGTCCCTTGGGGATAGGAGGAAGTGTGTGTGTGTGTGTGTGTGTGTGTGTGTGTGTGTGTGTGTGTGTGTGTGTGTGTGTGTGTGTGTGTGTGTGTGTGTGTGTGTGTGTGTGTGCGCGTGCGCGTGCGCGTGCATCTGTATAAATATTTCTCTGTGTGTGCGTGTGCGTGGTGTGTGAGATGTGTGTGTGGGTGGGGGTGGACCTCATCTCTGCTGACCAGACACGTGGAGTGAAAAAAAACAAGATGGGCAGACAGGGGCCACCTCATCCTCATTTCACTAGAGAAGAACAAGGGAGAGTCCTGCGTTACTTAATCACTTTTCAAAAGGGAGGGCTTTCCATTAAGACTCCATTTGGGAAGTAAGGCTCCCCCCCCCCCCCCCCCCTCCCAAAAAAACCTCAACAAAAACAAAACAACAACCTTCATCCAGTCCTATGTGTGTGTGTGTGTGTGTGTGCGTGCGTGTGTGTGTGTGCGTGTGTTGCACTCCTGAAAAAAAAACGTGCGCGCAAACTCTCTTGGTAGCATTAAGTCTCTCACTGTGTATAACAACGTGTGCCGGCGACAGTATAAATGTGGTCCCACTGTACAACCACAACCGCATTGACAGCATTCGATACTTACGGTACCCTCCTCCCATGACGCCGGCTAGATGTTCTTTACAACATGATATTATATATATATATATTTTTTAAAAGCTGAAACTGTACAGATGTAGCCATTGTATAAGTCCCACTTCACTGCATGAGTACCTACCAAATGCTGCATTTCAGGAGGGGATAAGGGAGCCATTAAGTTCAAATGTCCCCCCCACCGATCAAAGGTTGTGATTTGTCAAATATGATATTTCAGTGTTGTGTATTTTAACATACAGGTTTGGTTTTACCGTATACAGTAGCTTTCGAGACAAAAAAAACAACCGGTATTATTAATGCAAGAAAAAGGGGACTATTCTACAATGGCTGCACACTGTAACGCTGGGGGGTCTCCAGGAGCTGGAAGAAGGATACAAAGAAAGAACAAAAAAAAACAAAAAAAACGTGTTCTCATAAATTAACAGTTTGGTGTGAAGAGTTAACTGAATCTAAATTGCATTTGAAGTTTACAGACGCATCGCGCTCTAGAGCTCTCCAGACGGCGTAACAGACAGAGCACACGGTGTGGAGAAACTTGGAAGTATTTTGCTATCGCTGCCTTTTCAAAAAAAACGACAAAAAAACCCAAACATTCAACGCCACCACCACCCCATCGGCCCCCCGCCCCCTAGCCCCGCCCAGCCCCGCCCCACTTCCCCCCCCCCCACCATCCCGCAACAGATGACTTATACGCGATTGTGATCGTTTATTTATTATATTATAATCGACTTAATCTTAAAAATACTTGTATTTCCCGTTTTTTGAAGAATTAGGGGGGTGAGGGGGGAGGGGGGGGGGGGTGAGATACGTCTCCCCCGCCCCCCCCCTCACGCTCCTCCCTCGCGGCGTATTTGAAGTGCGTTGTGGTGGACTCTTGTACTCTCGAACTCTCGAACTCTCGAACTACTGAATGTTACCGGGGCGAGACACGACGAGCCTCCGTGTGGCCGCTCACACTCAAGACGGGGGGGAACTGAGCCGGTGCTGAGAAAGTCTGGGAACCTTGCGGCCTGGGCGAGAAACATATGCAGTATATCTATATATTTAAAACACTTCTAAAACTCTATTGTATGATGATTCGTTTCTTTTATTTTTTTTTGGTTGCTGCCCAGCTGAAGCAACCTGCCTGATTACAGGGGGTAGTTATTTTAAAGATGCATCCGGAATTCAATTCTGACGTACAGTCGTTACACGAGAGTGACATTTGTGGGTTCAGGTCAAGACAGACGTGAGTACAAAAGTGTTCCAGCAGAATTCACAATTCTAAATCACATTCCCTGGTTTGGATTCCCATCGTGGCACACACACCCCCCCACACACACACACACACACACTTGTTGAGGCCGAACATGAAATGAGGTCTCGGAAAAACTACAACTCCCAGTTGCTTTTGTTGTGATGCCCCCCCCCCCCTCCCCCAACCAGGATCCCCTCCAGGATGGGGACCAGAAGGTTTTGGTGGGGGGGGGGTCGCGGGGTCACGGGGGTTGGGGGGGGGGGGCGGGGTTCTGTGTGAACTCGTTCTGCACTGCTGAACTTTAACGCTTGTCACTGACATGAGAGGAGGAACGCACAACAAGTCTCCACCGCGGAAGATGGTGACTTTTTTTTTGTTTGGTTTTTTTTTTTCATCTACAGTGTAGACCAGATGTACCGGGTGGAAATTAATTTCAGTGATGATGTTCCTCTTAAATGTTAACTAAAAATAAAAATAAAACCCCATTTTGAAAGGTATATACCGCCGCGTGCCGAGTGGACAGATTTTAATTCCTCACACACACACACGCACACACACGCACACACGCACACGACACACGTAGCACGTTACATCGATCATCCTGGTTGTAAGTCTGGTTGAAACGCGGATCATCCTCCACTGTTGACCGTAAATAGTTAAAAACACAACAATATGATATCACGCCGCCCGTGTTTGCTTAGCCTGCAGCGGGATCACACAGATTAAAAAGACGGGCTGTTTTTCAACCACTTGGCCCGAGCTTAAGATACTTACGCGCCCTATATGTTGGGATTAAGTTCCGTGGTCCGTGACCCAATTCCCCTGACCGTCTTTAAGAAAACGGATACCCCCCCGGATAAATCGCCATGTATTATACATGCGTCTCTCCCCCCCGCAGGAACCCTGCCCCGCACCTTCTCCCATGTGTAGTTTTTAGTCAAACTTGAAACCAGCTTAGCAAGCTGACTTGAGAATTGCCAGATAAGTATTTGTCAACACAACAGCTGGTACACAATGCCCTCTTGAAGCTTTATATCACAGCATATGCCAGCCGCTCGTAGCGTGCGATAATTTAGCCCGGGCTGGGTTCTATGGGAGCAGATGGGCCCGAGTATTGTTATTCCCACTCCGGCTCAGGGCCCCTAGGGGTGGGAATAGCTAAATAAAATCAAAGCAGATGGACCTCTCTGGGCTAGGCCTTGTTAATGACGAACAACCAGTGTCCATCTTACACCTTGACCCCCCCTCCTACCCGCGCGCACACACACACACACACACACACACACACACACACACGGCGCGCACACACACACCAAAACAAACAAACCGTCAGGAAAAACGGGCCGAAACATCATAACCTCGCCTTCATAACCTTGCCGTTCACCGCAGCGCACAAAACACAATACGCCGGGAAAACCCAAACAAAGGACAACAACGGATGTGTTGCTAGAGGTCGCCCGTGGGTTTCGTTCGTTCGGAGTCGCCCCCAAAACAACGAGCGTCTTACCCGCCGTGACCTTAGTCGGTAAAATTCTCCCACAACAAAAAACTCAGGTGCGCTCACTTTTTTTTATTTTGGGTGCTGTTTTAAAAAAAAAAAATATATGTCAAATGTCTGACTTCCCTGTCCTTTCTCACTCCTGTACGAGGGGACTGTTGTGTTCTTTTATTAACCTCGTCCGAGATTGCCCCCGCCGGCGCGTACATGGCGTGGATGTGAGAACGGCGGCGGGGCCTTGGAGGAGAAACGCTACGCTAGTAAACACACAAGCGTCATATAAAACACCGCTGGAAACGTTTGCCGCCGACGCTCATACATGGCCGTTCTCCGTTAGCGCTTAACTTCGGCTGCGCGGTCATTCCCATGGGAAAGGGAGAGGACAGTAAATAAGGAGAGCCTGTCAGCGGCCGAGGGGAAGGTAAACGTCTCGAGACCGCTCAGACGACAGGAACACGGTGATTTCCGGCAATAAAGATGAAAAGAAGTCGAACGAGAACAATTTCGAGCCAAACACATCTAACCCAATACACTACTTTGCTGCCGTTTTTTAAAGTCCATTGTGATGACCACTTTTATTTAGCGGCTTCAAAGGTCCGGCGCTGATCAAGTCAAAGGGCCGCAATCAAACGCTGCGAACGCGTGCAGCGGAAGGTTTTCAGCTCGGCTCAGCACTTATTCAATCACCGTTAGCGGCTCTTCCGAAACCGGGGATTGTAAAGTTTAGTTATGTTCTATCCCGGCTATTTTATGTATTTTTGCCATGATCTAATTTCATGTTTTGCTCCGGTCACAGACACCAATGCAATGCATTCTTTTTCATCTGAAAATGTAGTGCAGCTCTGGTTATGTCTTTGTAATGGCCGTGTTTCTGGAAAAAGCCTCCATTCAGTGTTTACAAGTAGTAGTATGTACATTCAAGTGTTTAATATAATAATATATAAAACACTTCATAGTACATATGAAGAATATACTACAAACAAAGTTCCTTCGGCAGTAAAAATACAAAACAAGACGGAAAAGCAACCATTAAACGTTGAATAAATGTTTTTATTTTCATATTGTTATTTTATTTTATAACTGGAGTTAGCAGTTCATATAAGCAACACCAAACTATATTGCTTCCTAATACTGAATCCTAGTGGGCCGCATTGGCTTAACTTTGTCATAACTTTACCATTTACATAAGGGCACACACACACACACGCACGCACACACACACGCACGCACGCATGCATAAGAAGCAAGTCACGTTTTTTCAAACCCAGTCACTTGGAGAGAGGGACCGTGGTCGGTCGGATGAAGAATTAATTGCCTCTAAAGCAACTGCTACCAGATGTTGTTGCTCCTATGAGCCAGGTGTGGGGTAAATTGCATATGCAGAATGTCTGTAAAATATTTAAAGTCGTATCTTTCACTTAAGGTGTGAAGTGCTTTTATTGCCTGGCACCGGCGGGCCCGTGGCAGGAGGACGGCCCGCGTGGCCCTCCTGGGGGGGTGGGGGGGGCACACACCTGTGGTGCCAACACAGCCGCACGGTGAGACCAGAGGGGGCACTGTGGCATGATGGATGCCCTCTGTGTGTGTGTGTGTGTGTGTGTGTGTGTGTGTGTGTGTGTGTGTGTGTGTGTGTATGCATGCATGTGTGTGCACGAGCAGGTGCATGTGTGTGCACATGAGTGTGTGTGTGTGTGTGTGTGTGTGTGTGTGTGTTGGCTGAAGGGGGTGGGTGGGGCTTTGTAGATGCTGGGCGGGGGGGGGGGGAGTGGGGTGGGGGTGACACACCTGTTTGCCTTCTAGTCTCCTCTAGGCTGCCACCTTTTGCACTGCATTATTTACAGGTGCTCAATGGGTGGATGGAGACGCAAGCTGCTTCCTGCTTTAAATATGGAAAGTGGGTGCGTGTGTGTGTGTGTGTGTGTGTGTCTGTGTGGGAGGCTGGGAGCAATGTGTTTTGTTTTCCCAAATATCTTGTTGAGATGGTTATGAGAGAATTTGAATAATAACATGGCTGCAGAACGCTGGCTGCCTAGGCACACATGATAAGGTCAAGGTACATTTAATCTGTTCGCATGAGGAGTATTTACCTTCGCATAACCATAACACCAGCCTGAGGTTTCTCACTGGGCACACACCGGGGGTCTGCAGGGCCAAGGGACTCCAGCAGACTCCAGCCAGCATCGCGCTATCGTGAAGGATCCCACTGTATCACAAACAGTTCCAAAGTTAAATCAGAAATATCAATATTTTTTGACATTGTGTGCATCACATTAACACACAGACCTCGTTAAACAATGTTGACACATTCCCAGATTTGTACTTGTGCTTGTCTGGATAAATAAAGCAAAAAAACAGGCAGCATTCGTAAATATACGTCGTCTTTTTCGGTTAGGTCATGACGAAAAAAACGCCAAAGTCACATGACCAAACCCCACCATTGGTTTGGACCGTTCATACATCCTAATGGCCACATCCCATTGGACGGCATTGCGACATTAATACTCTTCACGCTGTGGAACGTGTGGTGATGGAAAACAAAGTCTGCGGCTTCCCATGCGTTTAACAACATGCAGTCCTGTAAAGCATGAGCAGGCGGCGCGCCCCTGCCTGGACCAGTACACGTTGCGGACCCGTTCTGGAACCTTCTCTTTCTTTTTTTAATGGTGCGTGAAGCCAATGAACACAGGGGCCAGGCCAATGGCGGTGGCAGTGGGTTCCCGCACAGCCCACAACCCACAGACCCTGCTGGGTTCAAGTCCCCAGAGTGAGGTGTGCACGGACCCTGTGTTCGGGAGAGGCTAAACTGGCCGTTGGTGTGAATGGTGTGTGTTTGTGTGTGTGTGTGTGTGTGTGTGTGGCCCTTCAATGGACTGGAATCTCATTGAGAGTTTGAGCCCCTCCCACTCGGGAGGTGGGCGGGGCCGCATCATGATCCCCACACAGCAGGAAACAGCAGGAAGTCACGGGTGAAGGACATAAGTGGACGATTGAAGTCAACACAACTCTGGTTCAGTTTAGGGTCCCCGGCTCTCATATACTGTCAACCGTTGTGTAAAGATTACGCTTAAAACCGTGAAGTATGCTATTCCCCCTCTAACAGCATTTACCTTGCCTTCATCTGAGTGATAATTGGCCGTTTGTTAAAGGGCTGTTTGTGAGGGGATTTTCTGCAGGAAGATCCCCTCACAGATGAGGACGCTAATGAAAAAACTGGGTTAGCGGTGACCTTGTGGGCAAAGGCGCGGCAAGGTCACCGCTCAAGACATGAGCAAAATAAACGTCTTAAGCAAAGAGAACAAAAAAAACAGTTTAGCTTTTGACTTTGTTCAAGAAGTTTGTATTATTCCTCACAACAAAGTGAACTGGAACAGTATTTTTCACCAGAGGAATGTTTTCCCTTTGTAGAAAATGGAAAATATTAGAAAATATTTCTTTGCCTATTCTTTGTTTGTTGGTTGGTTGGTTGGTTCTGTCTTTTCTTTTCTTTCTTTCTTTCATTCATTCATTCATTCATTCTTTTTTCTTTCTTTCTAAAACACATATTCCTCCCCGAGTCCC
Organism: Coryphaenoides rupestris; assembly: GCA_002895965.2. Taxonomy (NCBI): domain Eukaryota; kingdom Metazoa; phylum Chordata; class Actinopteri; order Gadiformes; family Macrouridae; genus Coryphaenoides; species Coryphaenoides rupestris. Next base: position 201,843 of record PIJE02000740.1, read on the forward strand.
CCCCCCACCCACCCCTCCTTGCTGTCTCTCACCCGTCTCTCTCTCTCTCTCTCTCTCTCTCTCTCTCTCTCTCTCTCTCTCTCTCTCACCCGTCTCTCGTCCTCTCTCTCGTCTCTCTTCTCTTCTGTCTCTCTCTCTCTGTGTGTGTGTCTCTCTGTGGCCGCAGAGCGCGGGGCGCCTCTCGTCGCAGCGGAGACACCCTCCTCAATGCACAGATAAACACATAAACACTCCTTGTATGCGGACAAAGGCATCAAGCAGACATTTCATTAGACCATTGTGTGATATGGCGGGCCGCTACTGTGAATGAATTTATTAGTTTGCGATACATGCCTTTTCCTGTTGTTCCCGGGGCAGCGGATAATGCCGGTTTTGTTCACGGCTCAGTGTGAACGGCGCCGGGCCGCCAGCTGTCAGGCCTGATACCGTCTCATTTGGATTCCCAGCCTGCCTGCTGAATGGCTAATTAGATTTGCCATTTTCAATCCCCTGATTGCTACACATGACGGGACAAAGGGAGCTGACAGCGCGTCGCATTCAAGTCCAACTGTAACAATTAATAACGACGGTAATTAACATGTGTGTGGGGCGGCATTGATTATGACGTTACCTGCATAACGGATCGCCGGGGCGCCGCCATCTCATTAGAGAACACACGTATGGATTGTTATTAATAAACTGCTCTCCGCGGCCGATGGGGAGGTTATTAATTACACAAATTAGCGGGTGCAGGGGTAATCAAGTTAGAGCGGTTTGCGTTTGCAATAATTGATCTAATTTTTACTGACCGTCCCTGCCGGGCGGCGTGTCGAAACGCCCACGCGGCGAAAGAGAAATCACCTCATTAGCCTAAAGTTTAATCCTCATCATAGTTCCCTGACTGCCCGGCTTTAAGGTCATATCTGAATGTCAGAATCATTTGAAATTGATTGGCGGTAAATTGAATCAATGTCATGTTGAGGACAAACAATAGGAACTAATGGATGAGGCAGAGGTGGCCCCAAACAAACAGGTTTAGTCGTGGGAGGTGTGGGCAGAGAGAGAGAGAAGAGAGAGAGAGAGAGAGAGAGAGAGAGGAAATAAGAATGCTTCTCTCTCTCTCTCTGTTTCTCCTTTTCACCTCTCTCATGGTGTGTGTGTGTGTGTGTGTGTGTGTGTGACTGTGCGTGCAATTGGGCAATTAGCTGCAGCTGGGGGAGGTTATGCTCGTGAGACTAGTGGAGCGTTTTTTTTTCTAATATGAACTAATATTAATAATACCACCACTGCAAATAATAATAGCACTAATAAAAATCAACTGAACAAAAAAAAACAAAAAAACATAACCACTTGAAACCAAGCCACTTGAGTTGTGTTGAACCGCACAACTCAAAAGAATGAAGAAACTTTTAAACGGCACAATGACACTCGGGTCAACAGGTCAACAGTCTGCATGGAAACAGAGGAACTCGACTCACAGGAATAGAACACACATACAGGGCCCATAGTGGAACCACACACATATTGCCACACACACACACACACACACACACACACACACACACACACACACACACACACACACACACACACACACACACACTGCTTTACATCCAGCTCCAACAAGGATGCTAGGATGCCTCTTATTTACAACCCGCCATGCACCCAGCTACCTGAAAGACAAACAACAATAACAACAACAACAACAACAACAACAACCCAAAACAACCATTTTCATCATCCGGAGTGTGTGACAATTCACACACATTTCACCAGGCGTTGTTTAATATGCACGGTGGCACTTTTTAGCTTTTTTTTCCTCCCTTCCCGCCACCACCACCACCACCACCACCACCACCCTCCCGCCCACCTTCCCGCCAAATGTGCTGCCAATCATCCACGGGCGATGGCAGTCGCAATTTTCTGTGAACAATTTGTGCCCTTAAGAAGAAAATTGCCTTCAATATAAGCTCCCCTCCTTTTGTCTCTGAAAGACAACAACAATAAAAAGATACAAACTGTAATACGGTCGGCTCCGTCAGCACTTGGCCAGGACAGCTCCGGCGACCGTGCCCGACATGACTAGCGGATGAGCTGGTGGTGGTGGGGGTGCGGGGGGTGGAGGCGGTAGCGGGTGGAGGTGGTGGCTGGGCCCGGTAATACCGGCACCTGGTGAGACAGTCCACCACCACAGCCCGCTGCCGCCGCCGCCGCCATTAGCAAATTAATCCCACTTTTGAACAGCTCGCCGACGGCGGGAAAATGACTGTCATGAGCCGTGTGGGTTGTCAGATATGCTCTTTTTTTTTGTGTTTTGCCGTCCGCGCCGGGCCGAATTGCCATTATATATGTTGTGCTGCCTCCGCCCTCCCGCCGGCCCCAACCCCTGTCAGCTGGTTGTTGACTGTGTGTATTGATTGCAAGGCTGTGGGCTGCGGCGTGGTTGTGGGTGGTGGGCGGGCGGTGGGGGCAAAGGTCACTTTGATCAACACTCGGAGACACGTAGGGAAACTGCTCGGAGCTGACGTTCCATTACCTGAGAGAAAAGGAACTCAAAACAAAGGAGGCGTATGTTAAAGAACGACAGACCCCCCCCCCCGCCCCCCCCAGTGCGGGTTATGACTATAATTAACACGAGAGGAGATGGCTGGCTGGCTGGGTGCTGAGGTGGCCCAGATGTATTGTGCGCCGCGGGGCTTTTGTTCGTGGGAGGCGGGCGGCCATGTTTCCCCTGATATTACATGCTTGACCTTTCATCCTCCACTCGTCGCCGTCGCCGTCGCCGTCGGGATGCAGGCCCCGTCGCTTTTTAACAGCTTCTTCAAATCAAATATTATTCTTTCCTGTGCTTGGAAAAAATACAAAAAAAAGCTCCCGATGGTTGAGGAGACACGGTTATTGTCGGACGTAGCTAGAAGAACACAGAACGTAAGAAAAACAACAACAGCGTTTTGATCGCGTTAAATCGAGTTTCATAGCAATCTCAGGAATACACCAGAAAATGGGTCCTTCAGATCGTCGAGGGAAGATTTGGTTTCGATGTTGTTAGCCTCACAGCTGAGTAGTATGATCAGGATGGACACCAGGAGAGATGGAAAAGGGTCCCAAAACTCCACAAAAACACGTGTGTTTATATAAAAGTTGGATAAATATAAATATGGAATTACGAGATTTCTAAGAGATTCAGGGTGCCGTGAAATCACTTCTGTTGCCAATATTTTGTATGCTAATGCTACCGGCCGCTTGTCAGCAAAACACGATCTTCTATTCCAACTTAAAGCACTTGAAAGACGTGGTTCGAATATTTGACCTGGCCTGGCGCTGTAACCCAAAAGAAAGTGTGGAGCCGTCATTATCCACACAAGAATGTGCGTATGTATTTCTTACTGTTCATTACTTACAGTGAGTGAACTCTCTGGGTGCCGTTGGGCAGGTCAATACAAAACAATGAGATAAACTATGTGTTGACAAAATATTTCATGAATCTCGGATGATGATGGCGTGCGGAGGCCCTGATGACTCGGGTTTGGAGCGATTGTTCTTGAGACAAAGGTGTCTCGTGTTCGACTGTTGAACACATCGGCGTGGAAGCGATCTGAATGTCAACGAGAGAAAACCATTGTTGATTTCCATCTTTGATTTCTAACCGAAACCTCGTATGACAGCAAAACAACTCTTGTCACTCTAACAACCTTCAAACTATACAAAAAAAACAACCCCCCCAATGCAAATGAAACCAAACGTTCGACCGGGAGACATGTTCCTCGCTCCCTCGCAACGATATCCACCCCCTGTGTGAACAACAACGACGACGGCCCCCCGACAGTTGACGGCGGCAATATGCTCCCTATTTATGAACAAGATGTTTTTAATTAGGGAAATGTTCCCGGGCAGAGGTGTTTCCTTTGATCGTATTGTCACGGTATAAATCCCTGTGTGTGTCTCCTATGGCCCCGGTCTGACTGGCATTATTGCGTGGGCCTGAGCGTGCTCGGCTGTCTGCGCTGCCTGTCAACCGCGCGAGAGGATCACTTTATCATCGTTTGTCTGCCGTGTCTGATGCTACAGAGTAGGCGGGCAGCCCTTAGGGAAATGGGGGGGCGGGGGGGGGGGAGGACGGATCCTGTATGTGCTGTGCTGGTTGGTCTTTTTTTTGATTTTTGGGGAGGAGGAGGAGTCGGAGTGTGTGTGTGTGTGTGGTGTGTGGTGTGGTGTGTGTGTGTGTGTGTGTGTGTGTGTGTGTTTGTGTGGAGGGGTGGTGGGGGGGGGCGTAGGGGTTCATCTGGATTCTTATCCCACCCTGTCAATCGCTGAGTAAAGGCTTTGTTTCACTGTGAGGTTTTGGGGGGTGGGTTTCGCACACAGTGGCCGTGGCTTCTGTGTTGAGTGCTGAGCAGAACTGAAAGGGGGCCCCTCTGGATTATAGGTTTATATACAGAATGATTTTGTACTGTCAGATACAGACACACAGCAGCGTATATACACTGCTGCCCCAGTCATCTGATTGGTTCCCATTGTACACACCTGACCTTATGGATGGATGGACAAATGGCTTGATTTCAGCGTATGAGCCTTATAATGAAGAACACCCCTTGTATGTATGTGATTTAGGCCCATCCAGCACACGAAAGCATACACACACACACACACACAATCGGACACAGCAATCAGGAACAGGAACACACATCTTTTTACTTATCCTCCAGTGTGTGGTGCTGGGATCCGCCCTGGGACTGGAGGAATGACCCCTGGCTGGGAGCAGCTGAAAGGAAATATATCTACGGTATATTACTGTGAATTCCCAGATTGGACGTGACCGATGTCACAGTGACCGATGAAACATACAGTGATTCACTGGGCCACACATACACTACAGCAGAGCACAGTGGGATGACTGCATCATACACCATCATCACCATACATCATATACTGTATATATATATATACTGTATATATACAGTATGTATACCAATTTCACAAAAGCACATTCATTGTTTGTAAAAACTAAGGCAATAATGCTCATTCTGATTCTGATTCTGATGCTGATTCTGATTCTGATGTGTGAGGAGAACATAATTACCAAAGTCTCCCTCTTAGTTATACTGTCTTATACTCATAGCTTTAGCTGGTATAATGCAACACATTATACCAAAAAGAAGGGCTATTATGTTGTCAATGAGCCAACACATAGGCCTACTGTGTACACTTTTTCTCACACAACCCTTGAGAAAAGTAATTATATTTTTATCATGTTACGATAACGCTCCGCAACCGTTCAGTATTTTAAGTAACAGCCAACCGGATCGGAATCCCGTGTGAAGGAGCCGACATCCATTAGAGAAACGGAGAGGCATCGTGGCGTCGTGTTTTACCCTCCGCTCAGGGGGAAGTCCACCGCGCAAAATTGATTAATATTTGCTTTCAAAATGACACTGTTTGATGCATGGGGGCCCTCCAAATGCAAATTAACACTTTAAAAGAGACGAATAGCTTGAATGGGGGGGGATTGTAAAGTTCAAGCGGGAGATTTGCATATTTATATTACAAGTTACTGATAATAAGCGCAGCAGGAGTAAGTAAATGCAATCCGTTTGTCAACGTACGCCTTCCGACACCGCGGAACTAGACCTTATTAACTTCTCTAAACTGATATGTTCAATTACTCGCTACAATGGCCGTGCTGAAGATGCATTGTGCTGAATTTTGACGGTATAATACAATTTAGATGAAGGCAGAGACATGATACAATTGATGATACATTTGGAATGACATGCAAAAGGTAGGGAGGAATCATTCTCATTATACATCTGTGACAAAAGACAGATAATACAATATGCATTTGATTATTTTTATTGGACATTCTCTCATTAGAGAAGGCTGCTGTTTGGGTATAAAACATGGGTAGAAATGGAGACATTTCTCACCACCGGTGTGAGTAAGAAAAGCAATTTTAAAGAATGTGATGCGATTGTGGGCCATTTTATTCCATAAGAATAAAATAAAGATTGCAATGTAATCTATTTTGCTTTTTTGTAGTCTCTGCATATATTCTTAAAATGCATTTTTTTTTTCATGTTCACATTTATTTTGAATCACATTTCTTCATGTGAACATAGTTTTTCCTCCTCTACAATCTCCATGTGTGCCGGTGGTCTTCTGCGATGGGAGCCTTCCTGGTCCTGATGAGAGGACAGACACAACAGCTCACCGGTGCACCAATGGAAAAAAAAACCTGCTTTCATACTTCACAAAATACTGAAAAAACTACCGTGATTACAGTTACCAAAGTTGGTGTCATTGTTTGGCTTGCTTGTTGTCTAGCTGCTTGGCTATCTGGTTGTCTAGCTGATGGGTTGGCTATCGGTTGGTTTACTATCTGTCGGTGACTAGTTGGGCGGCCAGCTCGTCATCTACAGCTCGGTCGGCTAGCTGGCTGGTTATCTGTTCGGCAAGCTGATTGACGAGCTGGTTAGCTAATTATTAACCGTCACCCTCAGTCTCGTACTCTTTTAATTCTCAGTCTCTTAGCAGTTGCAGATGCCATCTACAAACTTGGCTTTTAATGAGTAGACATACAATAAAAATGACTATTGCTATAACACAATAACACACACACTGTATACGTGATACATATAGTCAAAAGGCCTGCAATGTAGTAGTTAAGATCTGTGGGTTAAATATATCGCTTAGATTTTTTTTGGGACTCCTGCACACAGACTCCTCCTCCAGGCCTCCAGTTTTAAAATAAAAAGTGTTGTTTCTGAAAGAGTCTGCGACAAAAGGCTGCTACTTGGTAAAAGGTGTTATTCCAATGTCTCTGCTCTTCACACGGCGGTGTAATAGTTTTATCGGATGACTTTGATGGCATATGTGAGGTGAGAAGAGGGGGGGAGGTGAGTGAGGGACATATGTTGCATGTGGCCCTCGCGCCTCAGAAAGACGATCCAGCCAAAAACAATACACGGCATATGAGTAATTTAATATGGGCCATATGCTAACCATTCATATAAGTCCTCTTCTCATCGGCGAAGTGAAAAAATGAAATCAAATATCACTGACTGACTGAGGCGACGCCATTAAATTATTATGATACGGACTAAAACGCGCGGTAACCCAACCCCCGTTCCATACTTCACACGGGAGCCGTTCTGACTCCAACTGACACTCAATATGTCGTGTTGTTCGTCATCTTCCTCCTCCTCCTCCTCCTCCTCCTCCCCCTCCTCCCCCCCCCTCCTCCTTCCCTTTCATCTGAAGAACTGAGAGTCCCGTTGAGTGGCTGAACTAGTGTTTCATGCTGCAGTGCACAGGGAGTTCCTGACCAAAGGTCCAGGTGTTAAAACACACTTGGACACCAGGCAGAGCATTCAATACCCACACACACGCACACATCCCGCAAACACACACACACACACACACACACACACACACACACACACACACACACACACACACACACACACACACACACACACACACACACACACACACACACACACACACACACCACACACACACACACACACACACACACACACTCACATACACACACACACACACCACACACCACACAACACACACAACACACACACACCCACAAACACACACACAACCAACACACAACACACAACCACACACACACACACACACACACACACACACAGAGCCAAGTTAACCACCTATTAGACGGGGCAGCTGGGTGAAATGTTGATTCAGAAAATCAAACACCAATTACCAGTGGATTCTGGCTCTAATCCGCCGTTAACGTTACCTCTTTGCCTTGATCCTTCCACTCTGACCATCAACCTGAAAACACCTTAGTCTTGGGAGGTATCGGGTAATAATGTGCTACACACATTTGCTCGCCTCGTCAACACGCACACTCACACGCACACACCGCACGCTCACACACACACACACACAGGCTGCCAGTTCTCCAGTGCTCACCCGTCACTGGTCGTGTGTGGGAGGCCAGGACTTGTTGGGAGCGCTTATTACGTTGTTAAACATGTTTTCTCTCCGGAGCCAGGAGGTGCAGCCATTCAGCGTTTCATAAACATCAACAAACATAATCTAATAAGAATCATAATTTCGATAATGAATAGCACATAAAACGTCCGACAGTGGACAGAGTCAAATTTGATTAAGACATAACTGCCAGACAAGTACGGGGGAAGTGAGCGTTTGTGTGTTGGTTTATCTAGCGGGCTGAAGAGGCCTTGTGGTTTGGCACAGACATAAATCTCCATGACTTTAACAAGAAGAGACAGCAGCCAATTTGTAAGATTTGTGTTTTTTTTCCCCCCTCCTTTTTCTCCTCTCAAATATGAATGAAGAACAGGCATATCTTTCAACCCCTACAGGGAATCAGAGTGGAAAATGGATTTAGGGAGCTTGTCATAGCAATTTAGTGCTCGTAAGGAGCCCGTCTCTGTCACGCTAATTCTATTCCCCTGAAACATGATGATTCCCATCGAGGACAGAAACTTCTGGAACCGAAAGAGAGGCTTTAGGGACACTAGACACAAGGAGGTGTATGTCCTGAAGGCCCATAATAAGTAATGCCTAAATTGCATTATTTGTTACCCAAAATAATTAGATTAGAGGTAAAAACCTAAGTCAATCATATAATAAAGAAATGGATTGAGAGGGAAGAGTTCTGCCGGTCATTGGCCGGGCAGGAAATGTCTGTGCCGTGCTGTGTACTTGTGAAACCCACTTGACACAATAGAGGGTTTTATACTGGAATTAGCAAAAAGTGTAGGGGGGGGAGGGGGGGGGAGAAAAACATAGAAAGTCTGTGTGGAACGTATAGACACACACACACACACACGCAGACACAGACACAGACACAGATATACACTCTGACAGACAGACACGCACACACACACCACAGACACACACACATGGATATACACTCAGACACACACATACTCAGACACACACACACACACACACACACACACACACACACACACACACACAGACACATTCTTCTGGGTGAATGGTGCAACCGTCTCCTGGCCGCTGTGGCGTCCGCGGCGTAACCTGATCATATCCATCATAATTGTGTTCCATCCGTGTGTGTGTGTGTGTGTGTGTGTGTGTTGTGTGGGGGTCAGCACAGGAAGCAACGCCCCGCTTACCATCAATTATCAGACATGAGACGAGAGTGTGGTGGTGGTGGTGGTGGTGGTGGCCGGAGCCCCCCCCTCTCTCTCTCCCTCCCCTCCTCCCCTCCCTCCTCCCCTCCTACCGGTGAATGCAGGGTTGATGAGGAGCCCCCCCCCCCCTTCCCCCCCCCCCCTGCCCCCTTGCTGCCGATCGATTGGCTGTACAGTTCCACTGTCACTGGCTTTAATGGCACCTGGGATCCACCACCGGGTCCCCTGGATCAATAACGCTCAGTCTGGACGCACGTTGCCCCCAGTGACGTGGGGGCGGGTGGCGCGGGGCGGGGGGAGGGGGCGTAAATGACACCTCTGTTGTGATTAGGAAATCGCAGGCCCCCCCTTTCAGATTGTTTACCGAGACCCCCCCCCCCACCCACAACGCCACGCACAAACTAACCACCCCCCCCCCCCCCCCACACCCCCGCACCCCCCGGGAACCATTGAGGACACCTGTTGCGTTTGGGGGGGCGGCCAGGATATAAATCTTGCTCTGTTCTGTTCTGTTGGGTGTTGACTGATCAACGTTATTCAACGGTTCCTTTCCCTCGGAGATGAACAATGAGCTGTTTCAAGCCACGCAGTACAATACCATCAGTGATTCAGAATATAAAGAACAATTTCTATTCACTATCACTATCGAAACACAAACAAGCAAACAACAACATTTGCTGCTATATGTACATATAAACACCAATTATTTATATGACACCGGTAATAGTATTAATATAACTTTTTTCCATCCCGTATTTTTTGTATGGTGCTTTCTAAAGTGCGTGTAAACAGTGGAGCAGGAGGTCCCTGGAAACCCCACCCGGCCGGACTGAGGGGACTCAAATTTAAAAACATGGCGAAGCATCGCTGCTCCATCAGAACCTCAAATGGCGGCATTGAGTGACAGCTCAGCAGGCCGCCAAACCAACCCTCCACACACACACACACACACAAAAACACAACACACACACACACACACAAGAACACACACACACACACACACAAAACCACAAACAACACACAACACACAACACACACAAACACAACAAACACACACACAACACAAAACACAAACACAACAACACACACACACAACACACACACACACACACACACACACACACACACAACAAGAACACACACACCACACACACAACACACATACACACAAACACATAGAACACACACACACACACACACACAGAACTGTCTGAGTTTGGTTAATTCTTTGTGGGATAAGAAGGTAATACAGTAATAACGAAAAATAGTCTAATTTAGTCACTTGAAACATTTGTTTAAGGTTTTCAATCTAGAAGTTAACAAAGCCACAACATTTATTGTATATAATCAAACTTAGTGCAATGTTAAATCTAAGGGAGGTGGCACATTACTATCTATGGTTAATGTGCGAGGGAAGTTAAACTTTCTTTAAAAACACAGCATCGCCTTTTTAACGTGACGCCCAAATACCTACTGAACCCTCAAAACTTCAAAAACATTTTCTCAAACGTCAAA
>PIJE02000740.1:217500-243252 GCA_002895965.2 Coryphaenoides rupestris
ATTATAAAAGCCTAAGAAAATGCAGTGTACAGTCAAAAATAAAACCATAAAACCGAACGTTGTTTTATCTGTGATAACTATGATAGATCCACGCGTGTAATTAATGCACAAGAGGACACAACGATAACAACGTACACGATAAAAATAGAAATAAAAGCACAAAAGGACAAAGAAATAGTAATAAACACACGTCCAAATGAACTAAAATCATTCATTAGCTTCCCCCCCCCTCCCCCGCCTCCTGAACACAGTGGAACTGTTGGGCGTAAGATCCATTCTAAATGGATAGCCTCACCTCTCCAGTGTATTGCATTAGCACTGCGGGCGGTGTCCTGTAAGGAGGGACCTGGCAGGGTGTTAATAGGTATACGCTCATTGACCTGCAGCCGTCCGCCTGCTCCCAGAAGAACACACTTCCATGTGTCTCGGCCCGGGGAAGAAGCCACACACACAACAACAACAACAACAACGACGACGACGACGGGGGGGGGGGCGGACAAACACGGCGGCCACGGCGTCCCTTGTAAGGCTGATCTCACTTTATTAGCATTGATTCCCTTTTTATGTATTTTGTCACAGCACAACGCCATCGATCAGCGTGGCAACAATTGATGCGCCCTGTAAAACTTTAACAAATTATGTTGCTGTTTTCTCATCTCCCCCCCACACAAACCCACACCCACACACCCACACACCCACACACACACACACACACACACACACACACACACACACACACACACACACACACACACACACACACACACACACACACACACACACACACACACACACACACACACACACACACACCGCCCCCGCCGCCCCGAACCAATGATCTTTCCCTGCCTCCTCCCGTGTGTCTGGTGGCTTTTAAAGTAATCAGTCATGCTTGTATTAAAGGTGCACAGTGACTGAATGCTGTGGAACAATGTCACCGTGTATAAAGGAAACGGGTTCCACTTTAAAACATTTAACCCGTGTGCATTTGTCAGGCTTTTCGGGTTACAACAGTATTTATGTATGGATGTTATATCATATTTTTGTATGTAAATGTTCTTCTTTCTCGTTATAGTTTAAACAATTTACATTTATTAATTTAGAATTTTCATAAAATGTAAAAAAGAAATATATTTCTTGTTACCGAATAGTAAATACAATTAAATACAATTAAATCTTTTATTCTAAATCAGCTCCTGGACTGTATTACATACTACATACTACATACTACATACTCACCCGGGCGAGCAGCTGGAGAACTAAGACAGAGAGGAGAGGAGATCCGGAGCAGCCACTGCAGCAGGAGCCTCCCCGGAGCGAGGGAGGGGGGAGAGAGACAAGATGGCAGAGAGGAGAGAAGAAAACAGTGAAGAAGAAGAAGAAGAAGAAGAAGAAGAAGAATACAAAACAGAGCGAAAAGAACAATGACGTAAGATAAGACGAGAGCTTCCACAAGGAGACAAGGACGGAAAAAGGAGAAGAAATGGTGAGAGAGGAGCAGAGTAGCGACGAAGAACAGAGGGCAGCGAGACGAGGAGGAGGGGGACAAGGAGGAGGAGGAGGAGGAGGAGGAGAGATTTTTTAAGACTTTAAAGATTTCCAGGCGCTGTCCGTATGGGCTTCGTCCTCCTCCTCCTCCTCCTTCTCTTCCTCCTCTTTCTTCCTCCTCCTCCTCCTCCTCCTCCTTTCTTTCCTCCACCTCTTTCCTCCTCCTCCCCCCCCCCCTCCTCCTCCTCCTCCTCCCCCGGTTGCCGTGTCAGTGGAGCCACAAACATCATGTCGGCGGTGATAGGGATCGAACGCGGGGGCCGTGTGTCCCCGTCCATCCCAAGCAGCCCCCCCCCCCCCCCCCCCCCCGCCGAGGAGGAGGAGGAGCAGCGGTGGAACATTAGCATGCCGGTGCTACGGCGCTAATGCCAGACACTCTGTCGCGCCTCCGACGGGGCTGCAACCAATCCGGCCATTAACCAGACCTCGCCGCGCGGGGGAAATCAACCTGTGTCGCGAATGGTCTCGCGGCGAGTCGCCACGCCTGTTAAGACGTAACAAATGGTTTTCGTAACTGTTTAGTACGTCCCCGAGGAGGAAAAGACCCCTCTGACAACAACAAAAACACACCCAGAAGGCCACCACACGGTGGGCCAGGCGTCTGAGATAAGAGGAGATGCACGTTTAGATAGAAGTGGAGATACAAGTACGTAAAACGGGAGATACAAGCAGATGTAACAGGACATACAAGTAGATTTAATAGGAGATACGTGTATAGATGCTGTATATGAGGAGATAAAAGTAGAGATACGAGAAGATAGAAGTGGATGCGTGCAGATACAAGCAGGAGGTACCGGCGGAGGGATACAAGTAGGCGCACGAGGAGATATACGTGGAGACATAAGAGATACGAGGAGATATAAGAGGAGATACAAGAAGGTACAGGAGGAGATAAAAGCAGGGGATATAAGACGAGACACATAAGTCGTAGATATGAGACGAGATATCGCCAGATGTAAGAGGAGATACGAGGGGATCTGAGTATTGAGATGGTTGTCACTGAGGTATTTTCCAGTGATGAGTTGCACACTTAACACGGTGCTACTAATCTGCACCCTTGATCTGCCTTTTAAGTGCCACGTGAACCCACCACGGTCATCCATTCCCCGTGTGTGAGAGAGAGAGAGAGAGAGAGAGAGAGAGAGAGTATTTCTGTGCAAATCTCTGACTGCTGCGCTGTTGGGAGAGAGTGTGTGTGTGCGGCGTGTGTGTGTGTGTGTGTGTCTGGCGTGTGTGTGTGTGTGCGTGTGTGTGTGTGTGCAGATGATTCCTCGCGTTGCTCATCAGCTTATGGTAATGTTCTGAGCACTGTGACTGCTCCGATAGAAGCCCATCTGACAGCCAGTGACATGGGCCGCCCGTCACCTGACACCTGCCAATAGAGGGGGGGGGGGGGGGCTCCTCACTCCACCCCCTCCCCCAACCACTCCCCCCCCCCCACACACACACACACACACATACACACACACACACACGCACGCACCTGATAATCATCGAATTATACACAGCGCACGCCCCCTTTCACTAACCTCTCCTCTCCCGAGACCCAGCTGTTCATGAAATACCTCCCAGTAAGACAGTGGGGAAGAGCTGGGCGAGGGTTGGGGGGGGGGGGCAGAAAAGGCAAAAAGAAAGAAAGGGGCCGGGTGGGTGGGGGGGCGGGGGGGGTTGGGGGAGAGGGTGGTTGGGTCACGGCTCAGGAGCTCCGTATAGGATGCACGGTTTTTTAAAGAGCGGCGCGGTGAAAAGATACAATTTCACCCTATGAGGCGGCGGCGGGGCCACAAAGGAGGACAAGATAGCCCCCCCCCTCCCCCCCATCACACATCCCCCCCCACCCCCACCCACCCCACATCCATCCGAGGTCAGCGCCGCAGACGCCGCTATAATTACTACACTTCCTCTAATACTTCTCAAATACGGCCATGTGCTCCCTTTGCACCCCGCCACCCACCACCCACCTACCTCCGCCCCCCTTCCACACACACACACACACACACACACACACACACACACACACCACGCACACACTGCACCCCCCTCCCCCCGCCCCCTCCGAACAGCAATATATCAGATAGAGGGTACCACACGTGTAGTATTTGAGCTCTATTGTGTTACTTCATTCGTAATGCGCTTCCTGTTGTAGTGGGATGGAGGGGGGGGGGGGGGGGGGGGGGGGGTGGTGGGTATGCGGGGGACGGGACAAAAGGGCAGGTTTGTGACCCCCCCCCCCCCCTCCTTTCTTTCGCTGTGGCCACTGCTGGTGGGACCCAACACACAAGATGTAATGGCGTCGGGGGTTGTTCTCACATGGCTGAGCGTTCACAGGTGAATGAGATAAGTAATGATAGCAACGGCGGCGATGAGCCCCCCGCTGCCGGTGGCATTAAGCTGTAGGTCAGCGTGCCGATCAGGATTAACACGGCGAACACGAAAGTAAACGCGCCTGGGCAGACAATACCCGGACGGACCCCCGGATTGTTCCAGATCGTTGGTTGTCTGTCTGTAGCCTATGTGATGCTCCGGTGTCCGAAACTGAAAGTTTAAAGTCTGTTATTTGGGTTTGTTGTTTGGCTATGTTTGTTCAAAGTATAGGCCTGCCGTAATATTATTTAAAAGTATGGGTTGCAAACAAAGACAAGGCAACCGCAAGTGAGGTTGCGATGTTTGCAATTTACATGCAGACCATGTGAAAGACGGATGAAATCCAAAGGTGCTTCTAAGAGTTGCCCATCGCCCGATCCTTTATCATTTTTCAGAATAAAGTCCGGCGCCCCCGAAACTCTGAGAGAAAGGTGGGGAGAGGGGAATGAATCACATCAAATGTGGGCAATCTCTTGTGCATTAAGTTTTGATGTGCACGTGTGTGTGTCTGTGTGTGTGTGTGTGTGTGTGTGTGCGCGAGTGTGTGCGCTTTAAAGGATTGTGGTTTGGGTATAGGACAGGAAGAGACAAAAAAAAAGGCTGCAGTCAACAAAAAGAGCGATATATAACGCGCCTGGCCGACCACTTAGGATATCTTTGAAGATGAATCAATCAGTATATTATAGTGGGGGTCCGCGAGGTGCCTGGCTCCTGATCGAACTCCGAGCCTGCACTTCATAGCGGTCTGTGGGGCATCAATGGGCCTGATTGATCGCGCAATGGAAGTGACTGGAAGAAGAAAAGGATTACGCTTGTCAAACGCAGTCAATACACCACGCCAGCTTGGTCAAATGTTTGCAGTAAATCTCCAAATAGTGTTGGCAAAGCTAAAAAAAATAAATAAATACGCGCAAAAAAAACAAAAACAGGTAAGAGATGCTCCATTGCCCAAGCTGACGGGTGGGATGAATATAGCGTGGGATTGGTAGAGGAGGGCTTTAGGAGATTAGCCACGCCTTAAACATCAAAACAGCCTCTTCTATTATCTCTGGGGGGCATCGAAAACGCAAAACCCAGCACCGCTCCTCCTCGTCCTCCTCCTCCTCCTCCTCTGACAGGAGCATACATGCGCTTCCATGCGCACGATCCAATGTGCGTCGACTGTCCTCAACATTGAGGGCACCTCAGAGAACATTCAAAGACGTCGTAATATTTCTATGCAAAAGAGGCGCGCTCTCTCTGGTCCACTCGTTTTTTCTGGTTCTCTCCAGCAGAGTTTGCCGTTGAGGAGCGTCCCTCGACAGGGCCGGTATTAAGAGCTCCTCTCTTAGATCAAATTATGTTTCAGAAGTCAAACACGTGAAATCCTCACGTTGGCGAGGGCGCGGGGTGGGGTGGGGTGGTGGGGTGGGATGGTGGGATGGTGGGGGGGGTATATTGAAAACACGTAACAATGATATCTCCATATCCACCCCCCGAGCCCCAGCAGGGCTTCTGCCGGGGCTTAGCAGTGTCTTCCACCAGCCAATATGCCCCACGCTTATTTACAGACGGGGGGGGGGCCTGCTCTCCTTTTATGGAAGAATGAATGTGAAGACGCGATTGATTTAGTTTGACGCGGTGACGGGCCGGGCCGGGGCCGGCTGCGTCGTAGTGCGCAGGTTAACCGAAAACACTAACTTCCGCGCGGCGCTATGGAGATAAATCACCGTTATTCTGGCGCCGCTGACAGCAGTTTAAGCCGCGGCAATCATCCAAAGGACCTCAGGAAGCCCCGCCGCTGCGCCTTGCAAAATGTCACATGGGGAGGTAAAGAGAGAGAGAGAGAGAGAGAGAGTGAGATCGACAATGAACTTAGGGGGTGGGTGGGTTGTTGGCACCACTATGGTCTCTGATATGGTCATATCAACCTGCAGCACCATGGGCGATTCATGCACTTTACACAAACATCCTGGAGATGTAAGCAAATTCTGTTGATGGGTAAAGGCAATAAAAGGAGAGCCAGGGGTTGGTGAACGGTCCCCAGTGGATACTACCCACACACACACACACACACACACACACACACACACACACACACACCCCTGCACCGCCGCCCAGCCGCCCACTCCCTCACAACGCCCCGGCCGAGATTATGGTGTTTGCTTTTATCTGTCAGAGATCAATATTTCAAACGTCCGATAAAAGAGGAAATTGAACTGGGAATAGACTGAAGTGCTGTAAAAAAAAAAATAAAAGTACAAAGGACAATTATCAAAAAGCACTTAAAGTGGCCCTAATAGGATACACATATTAAAAATGCTCAAATGGATGTCTCGGGGCCGTAATGAGAGCAGCGCCTCGCTCTCGTCTCGCCGGCTCCGTCGTTTGATCACAACGCGGTGGCAGCCCAATGCATTCTGGGTAGTATATCAAGCCCCCCCCAGAGGCGCTCTAGTGTTGTGTTTTAACACGACGCCATTAGGTGCATTAGGTAGATGGGAAGTGCATTATGGGTGTAAACTTTGGGTAAAAGCAGGGGAAAGGCGTTACGATGGAGAGAAAGCGGAGGGGAAGGAGTCTATAACGCTCTCGTTTTCTGAGGATCTTTACTTGGTCTACTCTGTGTAATGGTCTCTCTGATGCCAAAAGCGAAGTACTTCCACTCGCTAGCACAGTGTTTTTCGTAAGTGTGATGTTGTGTAACTTAGAAGAAGAAGAAGGTAGAAGATACCATGTGTGCTTGCGGGGAACAGGAAGATATGTTGTTGGGTATTTTTGAGCGACCTCTGGCACAAGAATTTCCTTCGGGATGAATGGAGTTCTGTCTCATCTTGTCATATCTTAACAGAGGAGGTTCTTTATTCCTCATGCTGACGGTGAAGTTGGGTGACTCAGGATGACAACAATGTTTTTCAAAATCAAAGGCGGATTAATGCCAAGACACTTTCTACACTTCAACATTAAGGCAGAGAAACACCATTGAACTTGGAGAAACAGCTGAGGAAGAGAACTACGTTCAGCGAAGATTCCAGTTTCCGTGCCAAGGCGACTCAACCTATTTTACAGTTCTGTAACACAGTGCTGAACATTCTTCCCCTGCCGCTTTAAGAGGAAATGAGAAACACTTGATATACTCATGATTCCTATTCCCAAGTCTCCAATCAAAATCTCTCAAAACCTCTGAGCTTTGTCTTAGCCTTTGGAGGAAAGCCGATGCAGAAGGAACTCTCGTTTCTAGCTAGAAGAATCACATGGTGACTGTCCTCAGTAATCTGCAGATGCCGGCGTCACAGTAAAGGCTCCATAGGCTCTCTGATTTGATCATTGGCTGCTATATTGCTGTGGCTAAACGTCTCCTTCTAGGGCTAGCGGCTGACCTTTTCACCCCCATCATCCCCGTATGGAGCTGACCATCTATCTTGCTACTGGTTAAATATTATGCCTCAAATGACCTACTTAACGTTAGGTCATAATGAGGAAAACCATGCAGGCAAACATCCACTGTTAAACATGTATTGATTCAGGTTCCGGGGCGAAATATGCTAATGACTAATGAACCTCCACCCAAGAATTGTCTTGCTGAACAATTTCACATGCATGTATCTTCATCAGCTATATTTTATTTGGGTGAAAGTAAATTTAATAAGCTAAATGTATATTTCCCACATCAAGTATATTAATAAGATAACTATAAGAATTCAAACTCAAAATAACACAATATGAGACCCATAATATGAAACCCTAATTGTAAAACCAAACCCTAATATGAAACCCTAACCAGTACTAGTACTCAGTCAGTAATGGTTACTTCTAGTCGGTACTGGTCACCTCTCCAAAACCTGTGCCTGCAGCAGCGTTTTTTTTCTGTCCTGTATTTTCCTGGTTCCACTGGCTCGTCCCGTTTTTGCGTTCGGTCGATGATCGATCAAAAGACGAGAAGTTTGGATAGAATTCAAATTGCGGCTACTCAGTAGTGAATTACGATTTTAAAAAGGAGCAAAGTAGATGATATAGCGTAATGCATACTTAAGTAAGAGTGAAATTATACTTCCGACCCTGACGATAATCCCACCAAAGCAAAGAGGAACTCCCAGGATTCATATTTCATTCCTGGTCTTACTCCCAGTTGAAGACCAGTAAGTATGACGTGTGTATGCTTATGGATCAGACACACGACACGATTTGCGACAGAAAACACCAAGGCGATGAGCGCCAGGGAGACGCTGGCCATGCTTTGCTGTATGATGAAGGTGTTTTGCAGGCTGGCTTTTAGTGATATGAGAGAATCTC
The DNA here is from genome assembly GCA_002895965.2 of Coryphaenoides rupestris. Lineage (NCBI taxonomy): Eukaryota > Metazoa > Chordata > Actinopteri > Gadiformes > Macrouridae > Coryphaenoides > Coryphaenoides rupestris. The sequence goes on from PIJE02000740.1 coordinate 225,685, forward strand.
AGAGTAAAGACATCCGATCGGTCCGGGGCAGGATATAAATGTGCAAACCCCTATTATTCTGAGCCCTATCTTAAACGCGGCTTCATTAGTCACTTGATCAATAAGCTTTGTTGATTAAGTGGGATGAGGAACACTCATTTCATTTTCAAGCATTTTTACAAATCAATGGCGAGATTATCTCTCGGCAACTGACAGGGATGCAAGCAAAGCAGTCTGTATGGAGACCAATAACATCATACCTCATTCTGTTTTCCCTGCCACGCCTTAGAAATTACACACACACACGCACACACACACACACACACACACACACACACACACACACACACGCACGCACTATTTACACATCATGCACGCACAGGCACACACACACACACACGGTGATATACAGTGACAAATACATGAAAACAAGGGGAAGACACATTAACAGATTACACATTAAAGATATGTACAACCACGCACACACAGAAACAATTGCCACGCCTTAGAAATTACACACACACACACACGCGCATACACACACACACACACACACACACGCACACTCTCTTCTCTCTCTCTCTCGCTCTCTTTGGCACACATACTCCCTTAAACACACACACACACACACACACACTCCCACACAGACTCACACACACACACACACACCAACATAGTTGCAGAGGTAATCATGAAACTCTATAATCACTGGCCCAATATAAGACAGACTGAGCTTTTAATCGGCAACGGTAAGACATTAAGGAAATTAGTTTTAAAGATTTAAGATGCTTAAGGATCTGATTTGCAGATACCTCTGATTCAATGCGGCAGCGTGAATCAGCGCTGATTGAACCTGATAGAGCTGAGTTCTGTAAAATGCAGCGCGCGCCGTAAATCTCTCTGAAGTGACCCATGGAAGTGCATCCCACATGTTATCTTTAATGTGTTGTCTCTATTCATCCAGTTGTGGCTTCTTTCACATATCATGGCTCTCTCTAGCCAGCTACCAAACAGTGATATACTTGATCCTCGTTCCCCGAGATACCTGGGCCCTTGTTCTATCAAAACAGCTAACATAGACTTGTGTCGTACTTTAAAATACAGTGAAATCTCAAGGTGTTTTACAGCAAGCAAACGTGAAAACAATCATGAAAAAATCATATCAATCATAACACAATGAAACCGAACAAAAAGGTATACAACAAAATACAATAGAATAAAATAAATAACATTAGGGACACAGATGAACCGGAGCCCTTTCTATGGGAAGGCAGAGAGGAACAGGTGAGTTCCAAAGTAGTCCAAATGTTGAAACGTTGATTTCTGTAAATATTACGTTTAAGACACGTTTGACCTCAAAGCACCGATATTTTCAATGTTCCACTTTGCTGCTGGATGTGCGCACGTGTCAGAGGATTCAGCAACCTGGGCCTCCTGCTGTCTGCTCAAGGGCACCTTGGCGCATATGAATTATGGCTTAAGTATGTATTTCTTTGGCAACATAGCATACTGTATATTTTCAGCCCAGGAATTCAAACCCTTTATTCTGTGGCCACATGAACTGCTGGCCTTTCGGTTCCACGAGAGGGCTTGAAGACCCCCCTTTTGTAGCGACAATTTAAAATACAGGAAACAAGAGATTGGCGAACAGAAAGGCCAGTTCCATTTATTTCCTGTTGAAAATGTTTCTTTTGTGACTCAAGTTCAGGATGTTAATGGAGTGCTTGTCAGGGCCATCCGGACGGAACACACCATTCCACTCTGAGCGACTCGGGCCATGAAGTGGATACATTTTTTTGTATTTTTTTATTTATTTTTTACCTCCACTGCTATTCAGAAAATGTAGTATTTGTGGCTGTGGCTACGCGGCAGAGAGGGCACTTGAGACTCACAGGGGACTTTAATTAACCCCCCTTTGCGACAGGTCGGCCCCCCGAGCTGAAACCCCGGGGGGGGCCACAACACATGCCCATGGTGTTCTCGCCCTGCAGCCGGCGGACGCCAACGACGAGCCGAGTGAAGCCGGCCCGATGAGAAGCTCAGGGGGGTTCGGTCGGACCGCGGTGGGCGGGCGAGTGTTTGTCACCTGCGAAAACACGTCCTTTCCTTCCCCCTTCTAGTGTCCTTCAGCCGTTAATTTTACCTGGGATTCAAATCACATTTTTGCTATTTGCTTTATATGATAGAAAACTGAAGGGAAGGGATCTAGGGGGTGGTGGGGGGGCAGGGGGGCGGGGGTGTTAAGACGCCACGCTCTGGACCCCCGAGGGCCCTGATCCTAAGTTCACGGCTAATTTGAAGAGCAGTAGAAAGGTCTTGCTGTGTTATTATCATTTGTGCTGGTGCATTTGATACAGGGCCGCCTCGCCTGGGTGAGCAAACAGACCCGGGGAGCGGGGGGCGAGAGACATCGTGAAGTCATGTATTACTTTGGCGGAATATTTTGACTTATGGACCTCGGATCCACACCGCGTTGTCATTTGGATTCATCGCCCGCGATTGTAGATTCGCCGCAGTCTTCGATAAAGTTTGTGTGCATAGTTTTTCGGGGGCTTTAGGGTTAGTACAAAGTATGGGGGCTTCTTTCATTCGAGTTTGTAAATTTGTGCAATTTTATTCTAACAACTGGGATTCCGGTCTTCCGGACGTGCAATTTCGTCGGCATCTGTAAATCTGTGTCATGGATCCGATTGGACCCTATTCCGTCGTCAAGTGTCTGTTAGTGACATGTACAGCACGTACACACACACACACACACACACACACACACACACGCACACACACAAACCATCATTTGACTTTGGGGTCTTAAGATGATTCTTTTGTAAACTCAGAAACAGCGATATTCTTTCATGAAGTTTCATGCGCGAACCTCTCTTTCATTGCGCGGAGGGCGGGTGACGATGGGTCTATGATGTTGAAGTGGGTCAGATCAGTGTGGGAAAATTCAGCCTCGGGTTCAATAAATTCAAAGAGCCCCTGTGTTATGAAACGTGGGATAGTGCTGGCGGAACACACTGTCTCGTAGGCCCCTGTGAGGATAATTCATTAACTAGTCTAATCCGCTCATGTGGTGTTGCAGCAGAAAAAGATGAAAAGCTCTGTGAATATATATAAAAAAAAATAAAAAAGCCCACGTCGAGTTCTGAGATCCTCGGCGCCCAGAGTGTGCGTTCTCACCAGTATAGCGCTGTGAATACAGGGGGACAGCGCTACATGTTGTAGCTCGCGTGCTCGTCTCCTGTTAATGAGCTCTGAGATACATTTTGTGTGTGTGTGTGTGTGTGTGTGTGTGTGTGTGTGTGTGTGTGTGTGCGTGTGTGTGTATGTGCGTGTACGTGTGTGTGTGTAGCTTATGGCTGCCAGGCACCACCATCACCGTGGGATGAGAGCAGCTCAATAAAATATACACAGGAGGTCAGAATCGGGCGGGGAGGGGGGCCGGGGGGGCCGGGGGGGCGGGGGGGGGGGCGGCGGAATACAAAAGAAAAACAAGCTTTTTGACAACGTTAAGCCCGGCGCGGCTGCTTTGAGGCAACTGAAGGGTTTTTATCTGTTCTTCAGATGTAGGATCATGGTGTGCGGAGAGCTTTGCCAAGGGTAGGCAAAGTCAGAGCAGCGCGGTACAGTAGCAGCATGTGACTCCGTCCGCCCCCCTCGCTGGGTCTTGGTCTTAAAGCACGGCTCTCCGGGCTTGGTGTCCCGTCACACAGGTTGTGTTGCATGCTGGTCTTGATGTGTGTGTGTTTGTGTGTGTGTGTGTGTGTGTGTGTGTGTGTGTGTGTCTCTCTCTGCGTCCGGATGCACTCCGTAGCACGGTACATCGCCGTTTTGTTGACCTTGCGATATATAAGGGAACATCGAAGAGACCTAGCATGCACTGTAAATTAAGTATACTTTTGTTACCTAGATCTAAAACGTAAATCTCTCTCACCTATACAGTATATGAGACGATCCATTGAAGCGACGGGTACAGGGTTTTATTTTCCCTGGGACGGTTTATTCAAAGCAGATGCCAAATGCGTGTCATTCCTTGAAAAAGGGGAATAAAGAAAGTAGACATCAGAACAGGAGAGAAATCATGAACATATAATGTATTGCATCCACTGGCTAGATTAACTTTTACATTTACACTGAGGACACTTGGCAGACGCTTTTATCCAAAGCGGCTTACAAAGAGTACATTTGTTGAAGAAGACAGCAATATATCACTGTGGTACATAAAGATAAGAATAGAGCTGTTTTTGAGCATTCATAACTGCAAGGTTAATAGAACGAGTTTCATAATTGCCAGGTTGCCTGCATAATAGCTGGGATAAGGGATAAGCAGAAGTGCCATTCTGAGTGCATAACATCTAAGAACATACAATATGCTAAACAATGCTAAATACTATTAATATACAACTGTGAGAAAATGTTGAGTCCCTGAATAAAGAGAGGTTTTGTGCTCGTCTATAAAAGCGAGTTACAGTTGATAAACGTGGACTTGATCCCCTCGTCGTAGAGAGTAGGAAATGAGAGTATTGATGCATGGCTGCGTCGGTGTAGACGCTCTAATAACAGAGAGGTGGCGGTGGGTGGGGTGGTTGGGTGGTCCGCAGGTAACTAAAGCCACTTGCAGTCAAGCAGAGGGGGTTGCTATGAATGACCTTGCTCTCCTCCTCCACCACTGGCCACCGCTTGGGTTAACGCCCGCGTACCTGCCCCCCCCCCCCCCCACCATCACCACCACCACATAGCAGCGTGATGTATGGACTGCTGGTTGTTTTCCCCCCTGCGTGTATACATTAAAAGAATGGTACCTTGTTGACACTTTGGATGATGGAATAAGAGGCACTTTAGGTAATTCCTCTGGTAAAGCAGTCAGACCTCTGTGGCGGTCAGGAGGAAAGCGGGTGGGGGGTCGACGGGGGGGGGTTGAGAGAACCAGAAGCACTCGTGTGGGTCGCTGTCAGGATCATCCGTCTCATCGGTGGTCCATTAAGCTGGGAGCGGCGGGGGGGCCGGGGCACTGCGGGGCCCGTCCCCCCCAGGTGGGAACATCCTCCTCTTGACACTTGAATAGTCTAAAAAATGATGTCCTCTGTCTTTTCCTAACCACTTTTCCTTGACCTCGATGGAAAACTCAACACTGGAGTTTCACCAGCTCATGAGCATGGCCGGCCCTGAGATACTTCCGGGTCATTTCACTCCATTAGGAACCTTCCAAAGCCAAAAAGACTTCAATGGGAGCCTCTGACTAAAATATTTCAACCTCTTGCCTACTGTCTACACCAGAGGTGGGCAAACTACGGCCCGCGGGCCACCTACGGCCCATTGCGTTGTTTAATCCGGCCCGTCGGGCATTTACATTAACAACAGTCCTATTTTCCAGCAATTGTTTCCTTAATTGGTGTCACTGGGTCAGAGGTCACAAATAGGCGGACCGCGGTCCGGGTCCGGACCCAGACGACATCCTATCCGGACCCGAACCTGTAACCAATCAATTATTGAGTATTATTCAATTTTGTTGTCGTTTCTATTTTAACCGGCGCATCTTTTCTAGCTTTTACTAGCTTAGCGGCCCAATCAGGTCACATCACGTGACCCTACTCAGCCAATCAGATCATTGCAGTCAGTGAGTGAGTTGAAACAAACATACACGTGGAGAAATGAGAGAAACAGTCGGAGTATAGTGCGCTTTAAAAAGAGAAAGATAGACAGAGAGAAAAGAGCCTTGAATGAAGATTGGACAGACATGTTCATGTTTATTCTTCCCACGGACAGTTCAAAACCCGTATGTCTCATCTGTCCCGAGACTGTGGCTATTATTAAAAGCGGCAATGTGAAGCCACTATGAGACAAAACAGTGTTTTCACCAAACATACTGAACATACCGAACATAGCCGCCCAAATCCGAACTGAGGGCGCAGAAAATAAACGATTTGAGAGCCCAGTATGATCGATCCACCAGAATCCTAACACATCAATTCACTGCCCAACAAAAAAAATATTGCAACTAAATAAAAGAAGAGCTATGCTAAAATCAAGGAAATAGCTCCAGTATATCAGCATCATCAGCCACAAAGAAAAGGGAAATATGAAGCCTGGATGAGCTCAGCTGGATGAAGACATTCATAAGACACCATGCATAGGTTTAGATGAGTCCACTGATGTGTCTGACGATGCTCAGCTGTTAGTTTAGGTAAGGTTCTTCAATGAGGTAAAAAAAACGTAAACTTTATTTATTATTAGAGCACATATTATTTATAATCCCTCTGGTTCAATAAATATTGTTATATAATTGAATTGTACTTCATTTATTTGATTTAACTACATAGTGGCAGCCTATAGATGTTGATACGATTACTAGGCTCCTTCAACATACAGTATATGGCATCATAACACAAGTTAGACATTATGATCCTCATCTACTAATGGCCTGGCCCGTCTGTCAGTTTTAATAACCAAATGTGGCCCTTGAGCCAAAAGGTTTGCCCACCCCTGGTCTACACATGTGGCCGTAGTGGCTCTGGTAGTCGCTATGTTCTTACTTATAACCTACAGTAGTCTGTCCAGACATAGGGTACCCCTGTCTTGGCCCAAGAGGACATGGGGCACAAATGCATTGAGAGTGAGTTTGTGGGTCTTGTTCCTACGACCAATTATTGGACGACTCAGACCTCAGGCCTCTGCTGCTGCCTCCCGGTGCTCTGCCTTCAAATACAAGTCTGAAATTACTTTCTTCATTCAGCCCACTGGATGTGATTATTAGCAGCATGTCTGACCTTTACAAGGGCATTTATTTTGCCTGACCTTATTAAAAGTCAATGCACTGCATGTGATGAAGTTATCAGATGCACTTAATAGCAGTCATAACCATGACGGCTATTGTTTTTATATAGATCAACATTGCACGTGAAAGCAACAACACAATGTACGGAAAACAATATTACCTGGAATTGTTTTCAGGTAATTGGCAATTGGCGATTTTTCAGGTAACAGGTAATCACATACATCACAAATCAAATAGAAAGCATAGAATATGTTAGCACTCTGCTGTTTAACAGCGCTAACAGTTGCGTTTGGAATCATATTTGTATAATTTGCCAACCCATAATTTATCAGTATAGTTATAAAACGTGAACTATGATTCAAACAAACTACTTACAGAGTTCCTCTGCTTCCATTGGCGGAGACCCGGGTGGCCGTGCTTGTGTTTGGACAGGAAGGGTGTTTAACACTGGCACAAAAAAAAAAAAATGATGATGTTGCATCAGGGCGATAAATAAATGAATAAATATATAGAGAGAGGAAGCAGGATGACAAATAGCGGCACTCTCTGCAGCCCATTAGACGCTGACAGCTCCTGCAAGGGAAGCAGGCTGGAATCCGCGGCCTGTAATTCTGTCTCATTACCACACCGGTCGGCACTTCCTCCCCCGGCCCCCTAATTCATCTCGCGCAGTTTGCCCTGTCATTGCCCCTTGTTTTATTGCTAACTAACTCGCATGCCCCGTCTGATTTATGGAGGCGATCGAGCGCCTACAAATCAAGGAATATTTCCCATTGATTACCTTAAATTGTCTGATTTGCTCTGTGTTCTTGACTCCTGGTTGGGCGGTATTTACCGATTAGCTCCTCCTAACTTGAAAATCAATCAGGTGCACCGCGACCACCAGAGCGCTGGTGGGTGGGTGGGTGGGTGGCAGGGGGGGGCGGGGGGGGGGGGTTTGAGCTGGGGGCGGGGTTTGGGCTGGGGGGGGCTGAGACAACTCCCTCTGTTCAGATCAAACAATCTCTAACGCATGTATTGGATTCATTTCCATCTCACTTACGGAGCTCGGCGTTCCCCTATTGTACGCGGCTGTACACACGCGGGCGTTTTGCGATTCGTTTCATTCCGATCTTTAATTTGAGGTTTACCGTCGGAGTGCCCGGCTGAGTGCTGTAAATGGTAAACGGTGTGGAGCCAAAATGGTTTCCCTTATGTGTCTCTCTCTCTATCGAGGGAGAACGCTGTCCAAGCTATGTTTTAATAATCACATTACTGGATTTGCTGCGTAGCACAACCACCGTCTAACTTGGAGCTTTCCGGCATCCGATATGTGTTGGTCACGGGTGTTGTGCTGTGAAATGCGGTTTGTTGCTTTAGTTATGCCCAACACACTAATACAGAGACAGAATATCTCTCTCAGAGCCCTGATAGACACGTCTGCTGTATTACCAACAACAGACAGTAAAGTATAACAATCACTGAGCTTCCTACAAAAACAAAATGACGTCCTGGATAATTTTCTAATTCATCCATAAATCATTCATCAGAAACTGACATGATAAACAGAGGCGCGTGTCGTTTTGCAGCAAAGGTGTACGCAAGGCAGAGTTTCCCTCCCCGACGCCAGACCCCCAGTTTTCAGCCCCCGTTTTTCAATTGCACTTGACACGAGCGGACTTCCTGAAACAAGGTGTGCCAGATAATTATAGAATGCATCGAGGGCAGGGGGGAGGGGGGGGGGGGGGAGCGGGGGGAGGGGGGGGGGGCGGTGCGTGGGGCTGTTTTGGGGCTAAATCAAATGCAGTCACATCTGTTTAGCTTCACCGATCCGGCTGCACCTACAGGTCCGGCAGGGACAAAACAAGGCAAAACAGAGAGAGAGAGAGAGAGAGAGAGCGATAGATAGAGAGGGGGAGATAGATAGAGAGAGAGGCAGAAGAGAGAGAGAGAGAGAGAGAGAGAGAGAGAGAGAGAGAGAGAGAGAAGAGAGAGAGAGAGAGAGCACAGAGTTGGACAGGTTGGTGATGTTCTAGCCACTGGCATCTGTGGTATCAGAAATCGAGGAGAAACGTGGTGTGTGTGTGTGTGTGTGTGTGTGTGTCGTGGCGCAGGGGCACAGCGCACGTACGATCGCGTGTGGTGTGTGTGTGTGTGGTGTTGTGTGTGGTGTGTGTGTGTGTGTTGTGTGTGTGTGTGTGTGTGTGTGTGTGTGTGTGTGTGGTGTGTGTGGTGATATGAGTCTGCGATGACAAGCGCTGATTTCATATTAGCCTGGCAGGTGAGGGAGGCCCGGGGGGTCAACTCACCTACTCACACATTACCGTCAATGTCATAGGACTGGCCGAACAAGAGGAGAGGAGAGAACGAGGTAGAGAGAACGAGGTAGAGACAAAGAGAGAGAGAGAGAGAGAGAGAGAGAGAGGGGGGGGGGGTGTATTTTCAAGTGAAAACAGAAAACTTCTGCAAAGCAAGTGTGGATCTCAGGTCCTGTCGCCCTACAATTGGAATGCGAGGCGTGATTCATTTCTAGTGATTTGGCGTGAAGGCCGAGTCAAGGAATGAATGCTCAGAATGTGTCAAAACGTTCTCCTCGGCGCTGTCTTTTGAACGCGGCCTGATGTTGTGTATTGAGTAAATTCTAATGGCGATGATTGACAAGCTTCGGCTGTGAAGTAAAATTACAAACTGAGAAAGAGCTTGAGGGAGAATTAATAGTGTCAGGCACAAAAAAAGACAGACAGACAGTTTGAGTGTGAGAACAATTACCTTGGGGGTGAAGTCCTGGTTGTGTGATCATTTAAAATGTGAAGATCTAAACAAAAACGATTAACAAAACAGAATTTAAATGCAGTCATTTAATACAATATAGCTGTTTCTATTGATGTGTAGCTTACAGTACATGATGTTGTATTTTCATTGAGATAAAATGTCACAGAATATAACAGTAATATAATAGATCAACTTACATTCTGACTAAGTAATACATTAGGTGCTCTACAATCAGTACCGCAGGGATTATAAAAATAATAATAATAATGATAATAATAATAATTCAGTCCATGTGTCTTGTTTTATGATGACAGAGGTTGTGACCTCATACGGGTAATTAACTAAAAACATTCATTACCACAATCAACCCCTGAGACAGGAAGCTGCCTCGAACTGATAAAAAATTTCCAAAGAAAAAAGCCCTTCTTGATTAAACGCAGGAAGTCCATCATAAATGCATGCATTTATGATGGACTTCCTGTTTGGTCTGTCTGACATCCTTAACAACGGCATCCGCTCCGTTTTAATGTTATTTTTCCACGACTTTAAAGTCCTTTCAAATATTTACTGAGCCTGTTTTAATAACTGTATCCCCCCACCCCCCCCCCCCCCCCCCCCTCTCTCTTCTGCCATAAATATCTGGCCCGGCTCTCACAGCAGCCAAACTCAGACGTCAGATGAGCGATTGCGTTTGATTACGAAACCTAAACATCCACCAACTTTATCCTTTGCGGACACTTTTTCTTTTTCCTTTTTCTTTTTGCTTTCCAAAGACGTGCCGTGCCGCCTTTGGCTGTAACCTCAGCAAAAAACCGTTGAGTTGTTGAGGACTACTCTCTGTTATTGCCGGGCGTCAGGCCGCTTCCCAGAAAGATCCAACTTGGCAGTACACGGAGCGACACGACCTGGGGAAAAAAAAAGGGAAAATAAATAAGCCGGCAAACAGGCATACATTTGAATACATTTGGCATCTCTGCGTTCTCTTTCTTTGGAAACAACAGCGCTTCTGAGCGCCGCTTGTCAACAGAGCGCCGGAGATCAGGCTCTTCCATTGTCAATGCCTTGCCTGACTGCTCATTGGGCCCTCCTCCGCCCCCTGTCTCCACCTCCACCGCCGTGTCTCCACAACCGCCCCCACCCCCCACCCCCACCCAACCCCCCACAACCATCTCAACCTCCCCCAAGCCCCCACCCCCCCCTCCCCCCCCCCCCCCCCCCAGGCCCCAGCCATCAATAAATCCATCCAGGCCCGGATCGATGCCCCAGCGAATCACTAAAAGTTATCAGCTGAAGCCCCTGCCGAATTCTGCAAAACACAATCACTATGTAAATCCATCTTTACTTCTTGCCTTGACAAAGACAGCTGGCTCCGGCCTGGGAGAGGAGGAGGCCGTGTTAGCGTTCGCGGAAGAAGCTGCACTTCGCTTGGCAGGCTCGCTCTCTTGACATGTCGTCCGACGGGGAGCCGGGGTATTGGCAACCGTGGCTTTGTGTTAAACCGCATGCAGCACATTAAGGAATATGAAACAGAACGTCGGCTCTCGGCCGAGAACAACATGTTTCCCTCTCTGCGCACAATAAACAGGGTGTCAGCGGAGATCAACACACTCACTGCTCAGACGCCCGCTCAGACGTGGTTATAATGTTAATGTTCTTTCACGCCAGTGGTCTTCAGAAGGGTCTATCTGCGGTTATGACGAGCGTGGCGACAGCGGCACTGTCGTGTCTGTGGTTTTTTCCTCAGTAGGACCTCGTGTTTGCCAGGAAGTCGGCCCCTCGGCTGGTCATTTATATGCCTTAGATTGGCCCTTGATGGTGACATCTGTGCCTCTGTCAGTCATGATGCTGCTGCTGGCCCAGCCCCCATATATACCTCCGCCATCTCTCTCTCTCTCTCTCTCTCTCGCTCTCTCCCTCCCTCCCACGCTCTCTCTCTCTATGTGTGTCTCTCTCTCTCTCGGCCACACGGTCACCACACAGGCAGGTTGTAGAAGGGGACTCTCTGTGTGATGAAATAGAGTTAGGCAGTTGTTCCTGGCGCCGCGGGGTCATTATTTAGAAAGTGACAGAAGACCCCGGCGAGCGCAACGTGAGGGGAGGTGAGATGGGAGGGAGGGAGGGAGGGGGGAGGAGGGGGGGGAAGGAGGGGAGGAGGGGGAGAGAGGGAGAGAGAGGGAGAGAGGAGAGAGACAGAGAGAGACAGAGAGGGGAAAGAGAGGAACACAGAGAGAGAGAGAGAGAGAGAGAGAGAGAGAGAAAGATCTCTCTCTCCCTCTTCCTCCCCTCTCTCTCCCCCCTTCTCTCTTCTCCCTCCCTCTCCCCTCTCTCTCTCCCTCTCACTCTCTCTCTCTCCCTCTCCTCCCTCTTTCTCTCTCTCTCTCTCTCCCCTCTCCCTCCCCTCTTCCTCTCTCTCTCTCCCTCTCCCCCCTCTCTCTCTCTCTCTCTCTCTCTCTCTCTCTCTCTCTCTCTCTCTCTCTGCAGGTGCATTGTCCAGCGTGGGGAGGGAGGGAACCAGGAGACAAATGAATCCAACAGGCATTTGGTACACACCGGAGATTGCTTATCGATCCAGATTGCAGTATTCAGGCCGGCCTGGGAGAGGGCTGAGAATTTTCTGAGGGAGTTAATAACCTGGCAGCTCAGCTGTCTTGTCCAATTCACCAAAGGCAGGCGCCTAATCAGGGCTGGATTCCCTTTGCTGTCTGAGGAGGGGTCTCTCGCCCTCTGTCCCCTCCCCACCACCTTTCAGCTTTGTCCTCTCTCTCTCTCTCCCTCTCTCTCTCTCTCTCTCTCTCTCTCTCTCTCTCTCCATCTTCCCCCCTCCACCCCTCCACCTCTCCCACCCTCCCTCCACCTCCCTCCCCTCCCCCCTCCACCCCCTCACCCCCTCCCTCTCCATCCCGCTCCTCACTCCACTCCGTCGAAGCTCTGAGAGTGATTGAAATGACAGCCTATAGAAAGAGGCTAATCAAATTGTTTATTATCAGTCTGAATCAATATGTATGGATTGTTAAAACATCAAAGTCAGCCCCCTGGAAAAGTAATAGTGGCGGGGCCCCTGGCGGGCAGCTGCTCGGGCCCCCCGCGCCGGGTCCCTGGGAGCGCCCGCTCTATTTAAAGCCACTTTCACTCTTACTTAAGTCCTGATGACCTAGCGGGGTCAGCAGACTGGTGCTGCTGGTGGTGGAGGCGGCGGAGGTGGAGGCGGCGGAGGTGGAGGCGGCGGTGTATCAGCCGGTGGTGTACACGGTTGTGGCGAAAGGACCCTAAAGCCCTCTCTCCGTCCCCCCCCCCCCCCCCCCCCCTCTAAACTCCTGCCCTGCAGCTCACCACATACACGTCTGCCTGGCCTGACTGATAAACAATCGGGGAGAAGGTAATAAATGAGGCGCGCTGCCGAGTCGAGATACAAGACCATCGCTCAGCCCGCGCCCCCCCCCCCCCCCCCCCCCCCCCCCCGCTCCCCGCTCCGCTCGCAGCCATGTTCCGGTCGGACGCGTGGTCATTTAGTTCCCTCGGACTCAACGTTTTTACCGCAGCCGGTGAAACCTTCCGCGTCCCGTTTGTTTCGGTCGGCGGTCCGACTTTGTCCGATACTCTCTCTCTCTCTCTCTCTCTCTCTCTCGCCCGGGATACAATGAGAAGCGGAAGAAGAAGAAAACGAAGAAGAAGAAGATGGAGCCAGAGCAGCCATTGCAAATGAGGTCAGGCTGATGAATGAGTCGGACGAGGGGATCAAATTGCTTGGAGATGGACATTGTAGTTTGAAGCCAGGGTGTGAGACAAGCTGGCACATGGAAGATTGATGGATAGCCATTGTCCATTCATTGGAGGTGGCTGTGAGACCTGTGTCCATGTGATGGTCCCTCTTAACCCCCCACCCTCCCCCACACCGACCCCCCACCACCACCAGCACCACCACCACCACCACCACCACCACCCTCCCCGGCTCCACCGCCGACCTCAAAGACAGAAGTCATGTCGACTTGCGCTTTGCAGCCTGAAGTAGCGAGAACGGAAGATGATGTAGACCCTAACCGGAATATGATGTGGGGACTTTCTCCGCGCCAACCTCTAGTACGCCGCCCCTCGACACCAATATGTGAACGGCCACCCTGCCAGTAATATTAGACGGATTCGCGCCATCGACGCTCTCATCGAGACCAACGGTGCGGCCAGTGTCGGCCCAACTCTTATAACTGTAAATATGACAGCAAAATCACTGTCCCGTAACCCGACCGGTACATTAACACCGACACCTACTCCCAGTGATCCCAATTCATTGTACCTCTTGCTTGGGTGTTCCCAAGCTCTTTTCATTTCGGTGCCGTAATCTTTTTACTCATGATAATCAGTTTCCCCGTATACTGTAGTAAGATCAGATAGACTATTGATATTAAAATTGATGTACATTTTGAGCCTCCCTTGGGGTTCTGAAGCACAGCGTTAAAGTCAGTATTCGCCCTTGGCTATTTCTAAACACATAAGATGAAACTTTATGAAAGTTTCTGGTTGTTAAAACCTCACAAAACTTTAAGGATCCCATGTCTGTGGCCCATTTATCTGTAGCAACTTTTGGTTGCAAGGAATTTGAACTTCAGTATTAAATATGAAAGCATTGTGTCAGAACTGTGTTATTACAAAGGCTCTTGCTTTGCTTTGCTTCAAAAGCCACTGAGAAATAATTTGACTGAGTGTGTGTGTGTGTGTGTGGTACACACAAATATCTGTCTATTGTTTATGTGTGTGTGTAACCCTGTGAAGAACTCACACATCACTTCAATCGAAGCGAGGGTGTGGTTACTTAAGAAAAAAAACGAACAAGTGATGACCTTGAATGATTATTTATCATCAGACATGTTCAGAGAAGTGCCGTAGAATAGCAAAAGTAGGATCGTGAAACATTGTCATGAGCTGCATAAATTACTGGAAGCAATGTCAGACCAGTTCCTAGCTGAAATGAAGTGACAAACCTAAAGCAAATTAAGACAGAAAAAAATAGATATAACATTGAATAAGAACTTCTAGTGTTACGTATTGGTAGCACTTACTTTTATTGAGAATATTCAAACTGATCCAGTTTTTGGGCTCGTATAATCACCGGTAGTTGTGTTCGATCAGGCTGCTAGTAAAAGTGTCGAGTGTCATGAGCAGAATACCAAACTGTCTGAGTGTTGTTGTTTACGATGTTGATCGTGTATGAATGGTAATGGAGCAACCTTAAAGTGTTTTGGGATAAAAACTTCATAATTGAAATTATTTTCATTGAAATGAAAAATGGAATGGTTCGAAGGTGCATTATCTTTACTTAATATTTCATTAACTCAGACTGCGACGGTTCAGGCTTAAATTACGAGAGACGTGTCAGAATGCTATGGATTGAGTATGCCGATATTTCTATTCCAGTGTGTATTCCATTGCAATCTTTGAAGATTGTTCCAGTGAGCACTTTAATCTCGATAGTGTTTGAAAATCGAAGCTCGAGCGTCTAGGCATTTTAACTAGTAATGTTGTTTACTTTTTTTTTAGTACTTACGGACGCCGGGACCAAAACATATTTGCCTAAATCCCCGGCAGGGGTTACTACCCATAAGCAGGTCCTTGCCGAGTAGTCGATACGCTGTGATTGATAGGTCTACCATCCCGCTGACCGGTCAAGTCGTTTGTCCAAGGTACATATCGAAAACCCAGAAGAGTACATCTTTGTTGTTCTCATGTTCTATATTTCCTGTTGAGATTTGGATGATTGACTCGAATGTAGTTATTCTTGTCTCTTGAGTGCGATTGTTTTGTTTAGGTTTCTAGAGCAGATGCATCATTAGTCTTGGAATTTACTTCATTCGTGTGATTGACCGTATCATCCACTGTTCATCGTCTTCTTTAGTAGCATGTGTGGATTGTGAAGACTGAGTAATAGGAAGTAGTGCAATGTTTCTTAAGAAAATTTGATTCAGGTTTTGTCATGCATCTATTTTATTAATTAATTTTAATTTTATAACTGTATTTATTTGTGTTGTCGATATCTGTTTATATTATATATTTTAGTGAATATGACACTCATTTACGGGGTGCACTCATATATGTAGCCGTGGACTTACTTAAGCGGTAGACTCAATAAGTTGTACCCGTGAAATGACACTCATTTACGGGGTGCACTCATATATGTAGCCGTGGACTTACTTAAGCGGTAGACTCAATAAGTTGTACCCGTGAAATGACACTCATTTATGTAGCCGTGGACTTACTTAAGCGGTAGACTCAATAAGTTGTACCCGTGAAATGACACTCATTTACGGGGTGCACTCATATATGTAGCCGGGGTGGCCGAGTGGTAATCACACGACGCCCACACACGGACACACACGGACACACACAGACCCCCAGAGCTCCAGAGCTCCAGAGCTCCAGACATACAGACCTCCAGACATCCAGACATCCAGACATCCAGAGATCCAGACATCCAGAGACCCAGAGACCCAGACACCCAGACACCCAGACATCCAGAGCTCCAGAGCTCCAGACATCCAGACATCCAGACATCCAGAGACCCAGAGACCCAGACATCCAGAGATCCAGACATCCAGACATCCAGACATCCAGACATCCAGAGACCCAGAGACCCAGAGACCCAGAGACCCAGAGCTCCAGAGATCCAGACATCCAGACATCCAGACATCCAGACATCCAGACATCCAGACATCCAGACATCCAGACATCCACTGCATTCTAATGTTCGCAGCCAATGCGTCCCGTTATAAACCTGACAATATGACGTATGACGCCGTATGTTATGTTATGTCAGTGGCAGTGCTTGCGGCGGTCGGCGCCCGGCTGAAGTGGCCCGGCTACTCTGGGGCGGCGGGTCGTTGAAGTGGTCCTCGGTGCAGCGAGTCCCGCTCCGCCGGCATAACAACACGACAAGGATCGCTGCCCACAACGCTTTGCATCTCATTCCCAATGAAAACCCGCATCCTGGATCTGGATCTTTCTTCTCATTTTTTTCTTTTTCCTTCTTTTTACTCTCGAGTTGTGCGTATGATGATAACGACGTCGTTTTTATAATTCATTAGAATGAAGTAAAACACGTTCACGACAATCAATTATCGTCAAATTGAACAAATGCTATTTTTATCGCTAACTAACTGACCCACGCCAGTCGATATGATGTTAACCGGTGAACCGTGGCGGTGCGAGTGCCACTACCCCCGAATGTAGATCGTTTATCTCGGTACTTTGTCCCTTTCACACGCTTCTATGTCTGTATGGAAAGTAGTTTGTGCGGCTTTATCGCAAAAAGAATCTGTACGCCCACCACCACCCCCCTGATGCACGCCTGATCTGAATTCAGAGTGCATCAGGCCTCTGAGTGGGATCAGGTTAAGTAGCCGCGATCCATCCATCCAAACGGCGCCGTATCCGGGCCGTGGCGTCATGTCCGCGCATTAATAACCGGGCTAGGCTTCGGCTATCGTTATGAGCACCTTGCGTGCCCGGGCCTCTGCTTAACCGCCCCTTCTAATGGCTAACTGGTCAAGGGTGATTTATCCCATAAACTGCCTTTGTGTTTCCACCGGAGCAGAGAGCGCTGAGAGATGGGCTTTCGCTGAAAGGAAGGCGGCTTCTCTCCGTCCATAATGTGCTTTGTAAATACACACACACACACAACAAACGTCGTCTGCCCCAGGGAGAGAGAAAGAGAGACAGAGATATGAGAGAGAGAGAGAGAGAGAGAGAGAGAGAGAGAGAGAGAGAGGGAGAGAGAGAGAGAGGGAGAGAGACATCAAGTGTTTTTTGTTTATTTGTGTGTGCTGGAGATGGTGGTGGAGGTGGTGGTGGAGGTAGTGGAGATGGTGGAGGTAGTGGAGGTGGTGGAGGCGGTGGTGAAGGTGGTGGTGGTGGTGGAGATGGTGGTGGTGGTGGTGGAGGTAGTGGAGGTGGTGGAGATGGTGGTGGTGGAGGTAGTGGTGGTGGTGGTGTGGAGGAGGGAGTTGGGGAGAGGGTGGTGGTGTGGGTGTGGGGGTGGAGATGGTGGTGTGGTGGTGTGGTGTGTGGATGGGTGGGGT
>PIJE02000741.1:9121-16621 GCA_002895965.2 Coryphaenoides rupestris
ACTGCCTTCTTCCTAGTGACTGTCAACTGCCTTCTTACTTGCAGCACTTTGCTCACTGATGATGTCTTTACATTTTGATGTGTGAAAAGTATCTTGGTCTATCTAGCTCTCTGTATTTATCTATCTGTCTATATGTCTGTCTGTCTGTCTAGCCAGCTGTCTCTCTCTGTTTAATTATATGCCTATCTGTCTGTCTGTCTGTCTGTCTGTCTGCCTGTCTATCTAACTCTGTCTATCTATCTATCTATCTATCTATCTATCTATCTATCTATCTATCTATCTATCTATCTATCTATCTATCTATCTATCTATCTATCTATCTATCTATCTATCTATCTATCTATCTATCTATCTATCTATCTATCTATCTATCTATCTATCTATCTATCTATCTATCTATCTATCTATCTATCTATCTATCTATCTATCTATCTATCTATCTATCTATCTATCTATCTGTCTATCTATCTATCTATCTATCTATCTAATCTATCTATCTGTCTATCTATCTATCTATCTATCTATCTATCTATCTATCTATCTATCTATCTATCTATCTATCTATCTATCTATCTATCTATCTATCTATCTATCTATCTATCTATCTATCTATCTATCTATCTATCTATCTATCTATCTATCTATCTATCTATCTATCTATCTATCTATCTATCTATCTATCTATCTATCTATCTGTCTATCTATCTACATACAGTATGTCTGTCTGTCTAGCTAGCTCTCTGTCTATTTATTTATCTCTGTCTCTCTCTCTCTCTTGTCTGTCTGTCTGCCTCTCTATCTTATTATCTATTTATTTACCTATCTCTGTCTGTCTGTCTGTGTGTCTGTTTGTCTATCCGTCTGTGTTTCTGTCTAGCTAGCTCTCAGTCTATTTATTTATCTATATGTCTCCCTCTCTGTCTCTCTCTCTCTCTCTCTCTCTCTCTGTCTCTCTCTCTCTCTCTGTCTGTCTGTCTATCTAACCCTCTATCTATTTATTTATCCATCTGTCTCACTGTCTCTGTCTCTCTGTCCATCTGTCTTATCTGCCTATCTAGCTCTGTATATTTATTTATCTATCTGTCTATCTGTTTCTCTGTGTCTCACCCTCTCTGTTTGTCTCTCTGTCTGTCTGTCTGCCTGTCATCTGTGTTCCCAGACTCTGTGTCCAGCATCTGTATTCACCACCACAGCCGGGTTGGGATGAGGGAAGCAGAGCAGATGTCTGGGGCCGGGAGAAGCCTCTCTGGTCTAGCGACCAAGCAGACAGAATGACGGGGGGTGGGGGGTGTGTGTGGCGTGAGGGGAGGTGAGGGGCGCTGGGGGAGTGGATACGCACCTTGGGGTGCCCACACGGACGTACACCTTGGGTTTGTTGTTATTGTTGTTGTCTTACATTATTACACCTGACATTATTGTCCGTGTTATTGTGCATATACACTTGTAGTAAGCAATGTAACGGCATGCAACAGTATGTGCTTAATATGTAATACACCTAATCCTACCCTAATGGCTCATGGGGAACCCATCAGGTTGACACATTGCTTATTAAACTGTACTTACTGGTGTAATTATGCTGTAACAGAACAGCTACATGAAGTGTAACCGTGTTTTTTCTTTGGTTGCTGCTTGTTTGTTTTGACCTTTGAAGCATTTTTTCATGGAAACATACACATGCATTCTATACCATCCACTTTGGTGGGTTTTCAAGAATATGCACGTATGGCATGAACGTTGCATCGGTAACAGATCCAGGGATTCTTGTTGACGGGTGCATGCATAGCAGCGTGGGATGTTGAGTGTGAGCGGCGGTGGTGCTGGACGAGGTGGTGGAGGTGGAGGTGGAGGTGGAGGTGGAGGAGGAGGAGGAGGGGGTGAGTGAAGGCAGATGTGCACGTATAGACAGCAGAGGCCCTCTCGTCATCCAGTGGCGCAGCGTAGGTGGAGGGAGGGGATGTCAACAGGCTAAAGACCAAACGGGAGCCGGGTAAATACAAGGTGGTGGTGGTGGTGGTGGTGGTGGTGGTGGCGGTGGCGGGGGGCTAAACGATGCACAGATGGACAGATCGATGGATAATGGATTGGTGCATGAATGGATGCCGGGAGATGGGATATGATTGATTGATGGATGGAATTGTTGAATTGATGGAGGGCAGCTGCATAGATAAGTGATGGAATAATGGATAAATAACATATGACACAAGAGAGAGAGCGAAACAGGTACATAGGCAGATAGATTGAACAATGTTGAATGATAGATACATGGATACATAGACACAGTAGATGCCGTAGTGAGATAGATAGATTCATTGATAAATAGATATACAGAGAAGCCAGTATCTTAGTGATGAATATATATATGTATATACAGTATGCAGTATCTAGATATATATAAACATTCGCATGGCCTTGATCCTGTCTAAAGGAAAAACAGAAATCATTAAATAAAATGGCACCGATTCATTCAAGGCTTTCCTTTGTTTGAAAATGAAGTGAAGACCGGAGACACGGAACGGCTGGGGTCCTCCAGATGAAACACGGTGGCGGTGGCGGCAGAGAGCGGAGCGCTGTGTTTATGAGCGGAGACACGAGAAGACAACACAGGAACAGACACCAAAGGATGTCCAGATGGTGGTCACAGACCAGTGAGAGCACGCTGGGCGGTGGAGAGGAGGTGGCTGGTGGATGGTGGATGGTGGGTGGTGGGTTGTGGGGGCAGGGGTGCAGGAGGAGTCCAGGAGAAGGAGAAGAGAGAGGAGGAGAGGAAAAGAGGAGCGAGAGAGAGGAGAGAGAGAGAGAGAGAGAGAGAGAGAGAGAGAGAGAGAGGAGGGAGAGGGAGAAGAGAGAGGAGAGGAGGAGAAGAGAGAGAGGAGAGAGGGGGAGAGAGAAGGAGGAAAGGGGGGGGGGGGGGAGTGGAGGAATCCAAGTGTGGGGTCGACACGCTCCTCTCCGTCCGAGGACTCAGGGGAGGCCCGGCGGGGGGGGAGAGTCCCAGAGGTCACCCCTCCCTCGCCTACCATTGTCACTGTAACGGGAGAGGAGGACGAGGAGCACAGGAGGCGGGAAGCAGGAGCACCAAAGACTGAAAAGGGGAGGATGAAAGAAAGTTGGACCCCAAAGCGGGTCCAGCGGGGAGGGTCCGGAGAGGAGAGGCGAAGGGAGCGGAGGGGAGAGGAGGCGAAGGGAGGGGAGGGGAGGGAAGGGAGGGGAGGAGAGGGGAGGTGAAGGGAGGGGAAGAGAGGGGAGGGGAAGGGGACGTGTGGGTTCGAGAGGCAGGCAGACAGTAAGACAGACAGGAGGAGGATATGTTTATTCAGAGACGGGGGGGGGGGGGTGGAGTGTAAAGAACAGGAGAGAGAGTGGGACAGAGGAGCGAGGAAAGAAGAGAGAGAGAGAGAGAGAGAGAGAGAGAGAGAGAGAGCGAGAGAGAGAGAGAGAGAAACATGAGAACAAAGGTGCATGGGTTCCAGCGGCCTCCTTACTGGGGTGTCTACTGGTAAGCCCGTCCCGTCACGTACGCACTGACACTGACAGGGTCAGTGTTGGATGCATGGGCCCCAGAGGAGGCCATCGCAGTGCAATGGACCTGAGAGGTTCTACTGTTTAAAGCAGACAACGCCATCAACACTGCCCGACGTTTCCAAAGCCGTTGGCCAGAAGTTATGGGCTCCTGGAACCACAGGAAACAAGAGGGCAAAGGGAAAGGTTTATGGGCGCATGTACAGAGATAAATCCTGGTCCTTGCTGCTTGTTTCCAACAAATACTGTATCAATTGGGCATACTGTAGCCGTTGGAGAAGTTATGGCTTGTTCCCTTCAATGGGAAACCCACGAGTGAGCACTAGCTTGGCTCGTGGCACCGTTTCAGTGACATTGCAAAGATTTTTTTTAAACATTGATTTCTAGATGTATTCTGTGTGTTTTCTGAAAAGCCACACGGAGCCATGATCACAACAGTAAATACACATTATACACAGATGTTGCCCATGCACTCACGTGGGTCACGTTATGGGACGTGGGACATATCGCATCTCACTATTCCTATTGCAACATACAACCGCAAGCCTGCTCCTCGTGTAACCCAAGGCTGCAGCCCCGTGCATTAAAAAAAGTGAATAAACTGCACCAGTCTTGACCGGCCTGCGTCGCCACGGTAGCGGGCGGTTTACATTTGTTTTGCCCGTGTCGACAACATGTAAATCAGCTGCGACGGAGCGTGCCGGAATCCTAATTGCATAAACGCCTCCCCGTTTAGCTTACGGCACTTCCCTGTCATCCTCGCGCCTTTGTCCAATAAGCAGCGCTTTCACAACACAAAGTGAATGCGAGCAGGGACCCCCCTGGGGCCAATCAGGGTGGGTGAGGACCCCGAACCTTGGATTTATTCACAGAATCACAGGTCAGGGACACGTCGCTGCGCTTTAGAGAGAGTCTGCTTGACAGTCAGGGTGTCGCCTGTCCTCGTGATGCATAGAACTGAATTTTTTTGGACACAGCCTTAAGTGTGTGTGCGTGTGCGCGGTGCACGTGTGTGTGTGTGTGTGTGTATGTGTCTGTGTGTGTGTGTGGTGTGTGGTGTTGAGTGTGTGTGTGTGTGCGTGTACTAGCTGTGATGAAACTTTGACTTCTAAAAAGTTAGAAAAATCACCCTCACTTATCGTAAGTAAGTTAAGGTCATGCCCCTAGGAACACACACACACACACACACACACACACACACACACACACACACATACACAGATACACGCAACACAACCATTACCTGTGAGAGACCAGCGCACCTGTCCCTCCGCTGAGAGCAGCAGCCTGCGGGCCTTGTGAAGGTGTTGAAGTATGGCCGGTAGCAGATTGCACTGGAGTCTCAGCTGTGATTTTGAAGTTGACTGCTTGCGGCGGGAAGGAGCCACACGTACAATAAAAAGAATAAAAAAGAGGAAATCTGATTTTTTATTATTAACTCCAACCACTTGTCCGCCTGCACGTGCTTTGGTTTCAATCCATTGAGAATGAATTTGGTTTAATAAATGAACACATGTATCCGTTAAGAAAAATACCATTTAGCTTTTTTTTTTCACCTTTGTGTTTTAATTCCGTGGAGCTCGATTAACTCTGGAGTGTTTTTTGAATGTTATTGCAGCTGTTTGGTGTCCTGTGTGTGTGTGTGTGTGTGTGTGTGTGTGTGTGCGTGTGTGTGTGTGCGTGTGTGAGTGCGCACATGCTTGTGTGTATTTAGGTGTGTGTGTCTGTGTGTGTGTGTGTGTGTGCACACACGCTTGTGTGTATTTAGGTGTGTGTGTGTGTGTGTGTGTGTTTGTATGTGTGTGTCTATGTGTGTCTGTATGTGTGTGTGTATGTGTGTGTGTGTGTGTGTGTGTATGTGTGTGTGTGTGTGTGTGTATGTGTGTGTGTATGTGTGTGTGTGTGCATGCGTGTGCATGAGAAGGAGTCCCTGCTGCTTAATAAATAGTCAGTTTAATGCTGGCCCATATGGTTCCATATGCTTCTCGCTCCACCAGTACAGCAGGCTGTTCAGCCAGTAGCAGCTGTCTGTTGGGAAGGACAGTTCACCGTTCAACCTCATCCACATGTTAGCACTGGCAGAGAGATAAAGAGTATTTACCAATTAAATATGCACACGTAGCATTTTATACAGAAGGTAACACGGAAATTGTTTTTTAACTACCATGTCCCTGTGGTCCACATGTATGAAGCATCCACATCATGCACATACATGCACATGTCCTTGTCCTGTGATCAAACAGGAGGGTTGTTAATATAAGTATGTTTTTGCCAATTTACAATTTTCCCAATGAAACGACCAAACAAATTCACCAATGTTTTTTTCATCTGCTCACAATTGTTGCCATCAGAATTGTGTTGTTCTGTGAACAAACTATGTGAACAGAAGTAGATGAAAGCAAGTTGCATCAAGAGCCATCGAGCCACTTTGGTGCATGGGATGGGATCATGGAATCTTCTACTGCAGCAACTCCATGAAATAAATTCACCAAATTCTCATAGGGTTTCTGAAAATGTCTCAAATGGTTTATGAACGTTTCTCAAGTTTCTTTTTCAAATGTTTCTCGAGAATACAACTCGAGAATAAAACCCAATAAGTCGATCCTTCCAGGGATCCATCCTTTTCTCCACATATCGTTTTATTGTGGTCCATTCATGTCGCTAGCTTCGTCGCTTAGGATGCTACGTCATCTGATGTGAGTTTCCTGGACTTTCATGACAACACATGGACAAAACACCAACAGTATGGGAAACAGAATACTAAATATTCTGGTGTCACCTGGCTAGAAAGACATGCCCGCGCAGTATTCAGTTGCCCTGATATCCAATTACATTACGTGAGTGGAAGCGTCAAAATGGACTGCCGGCTACAACTCGGCCCACGAGAGGCCGCTACAGAGAAAACCTACATAGTGCAGCTTTAACGCGTTCTCCGTGTTTATGCGTCGTGGAGGCAGGCCTCTATTAAAGCAGGTTTGCTGTTTCCAGCATAACAACGAGGCGCCTCCTCCACCTCCGGCTCGCGATCGCTCAGCAACACAGAGGGGGACATCGGGGAAAGTAAGGGAAGTAGATGAATAAATCCTAAGGATGGATTCCACCGGCCAGCGCAACAGGATGCATCTATTTTTTAACAGCCATATCCTTTAAAGACGACCACGTAATGGAAATTGACTTTTTTTTCCACCTGGTCAGCGCAAAAAAAAGAAGATGGCAGAATGCGATGGTGTTGCAAAGTCCCAGCATGTTCCTTCCAACCGTAAATAATCATCGTAACTTGACTGATAACAGTATTGGGTTATGGTCTAAGTATAGTCATGAACGATACCCTGACCTAATATCCAATATTAGGCTATTTCCCTGAAGCAATGATGTCATTTCACTTCATCTTTAAGATAGGGAGAGGGAAGCGGTTTGATTAAAAAACAAACTTTTATTCAACAACTTTTGAAATGAAGGGGAGCGTGTTTGGCATGGGGTTGGGGGTTGGCGGGTGGGGTGTGTGCGTGTCCATCTATGTACACTATTTATATGGAATATAGGTCAGGGCTGGAGCGGGGTGTGCCACCGGGGGGGGGGCGGGGGGCGGGGGCAATCACTTACATGTACTTGACACGCGGACGGCTACACCGCAGAGTATACACCACAACTCAAGTGTACATTATGCGAGGACTTGGCTGCGAACGTGTTGGCTTCCTTCATTTCATTGCTCATGTTGTTTTTCTAATCTCTTTCTTCTCACCAGGCCTGAGTGATCTGCCGTGTGTTTGGTATGTCTCCCACCAATTACCCGTGTCTGGTCCCTGGCACCCTGGCCCTAGACTAAGTAGGCCAGTGACGGATGCTAATACAGGCTATATTAATGATGCTGCATCACTTTATGCTCCAATTATTTACTAGCGGGTCGGACCCACAGAGATAAGTCTTTTATCTTTTCTTTTTTTCAGGTGGCGGCGGACAGAGCCGTAGGCTAGCACCATG
>PIJE02000741.1:19121-24121 GCA_002895965.2 Coryphaenoides rupestris
AGTGCTGTTGAAGACTCAGACCTTGTTATTATTGTGCAACCCGAAACCCTTTGGTCAACCCCCCCCCCCCCCCACATTAATGCACAGCACATAAACCGTTACTGAGAAACAGCCGATTCAAGGCATCTAGAAGACATGGAAGCACTCGGGATGTACAGATGAATGGACGATTGAGTTAAGTGTGAGCGGACACACGGATGCGTTAGGATCAGCGGGCGGATGCGTGAGGAGAAGGAGGAGCGGGCGGATTAGCGATGGATGGAAGAACGGGTGGAGAGATGGAGGGTGGGTAGACAGGTGGATTAGCAAGGGATTGATGGAGGGATGAATGAGGTAAGAGACGGATGATGGATGGGTGTGGACGTGCGGACGGATTAATGACGGGATGGGCAGAGAAATGGATGGATGGACGGCTGGATGAATGAATGATGGGTAGGATGGGATGGATGGGTAGAAATATGGCCAGACAGATTGAACACAAGGAAGGTTTCGTTGGCTCTGACGTCTGTCTTTCAACAGAAAACACTAATAAACCCTTATTACAGCGGGGCCAAGCACAACCTTCAGCCATGTCGCACAACCCCTCTCCCCGGCGCCAGCAGTTTGGGAAATGATTCCCATCATAACATACGCGGCAGAGCGACCGCTCACCAGACAAACGTTCAAAGCAAGAGCAGAAAATAAACCAAAAGAAAAAAAAAAAAAAAGAAAAGCGGTGTGGATGG
Organism: Coryphaenoides rupestris; assembly: GCA_002895965.2. Lineage (NCBI taxonomy): Eukaryota > Metazoa > Chordata > Actinopteri > Gadiformes > Macrouridae > Coryphaenoides > Coryphaenoides rupestris. The sequence goes on from PIJE02000741.1 coordinate 19,847, forward strand.
ACAGAATGTTTTTCGTCAAAAACATGTCGGCCGGTCTCATGTCTAGAGCTGCTGCTGCGTCTCCATCTCCGTCTCCTCCGCCGCTATCATCGTTCCAGGGTCTCTCCCAGTCTCTGCAAACAGCTCGTGCTAGCTGGGGCCGGTGCCGCGCCCGGCGTCCGGCTCCCACGCTTTAACGTGAACGTTCTCTTATCGCAGTGAAAGCCCCGCGGACCAAACACCTGTCATCTCACGACCGCGCCGCCGTATCTGCACTCTCCCACAGAAGTGCACGGCGACTGTATCGTAAACACAAAAGAATTTGGTGCACGGGCGCAGTTTTTTCTTTTTGTATTCAAAGAAATGTAAAAAAAAGCGTTTCTTTTCTTTTGGGGGGGGAGTGCGGAAGACGACTCGACTGAACGGTGCGCTGCATTATTGATTGTTTTCCTGTACTCTGTTGTGTTATTAGCGCTAAGTGTAACTTGTGATGCCGGTGTTCTTGTGAGTTAGCTTCGCCGCCTCTCAGACATCACACTCTGCACAACAATTGGCATCCGAAAGCAAAGAAATCGAAAAGTGGATCGTTTGCATTCCAAAGAAATAACAAAACAAAAACGATGTCTTCTCGGCTCCCTGCTGACCCGAGCGCTCTTCGATAAAAAAAAACATTCATAATAGTTTATCGCAGGCCCAGAGTTGTTTTCGCTCAACTCCCGAGATAGTTGACCGCATTACCCACTCCAAGCCGAGCATTATAGGAGGGAAAGAATGCCTCCGCACCCTGTCTTTACAGCAGGTTCGCCACACACTCACACACACATTCTCGCTTACACGCAAATATTCATACTTTCTCACACACACACACACACACACACACACACACACACACACACACACACACACACACACACACACACACACACACACACACACACAAAGGAACTCAAGGGAGACACGTAAACAAGTTGCGGGTGAGTGAGGGAAAGTCCCCAGCTTTAGTTGCCTTCTTTATGTATATGATGCATCATCTCTTGTTTGCACAGAGTCAGGGGATGCCCAGTCTGGTCATTGTTGTTGTGCTGTGTGTGTGTGTGTGTGTGTTGTGGCGTGTGTGTGTGTGTGTGTGTGTGTGTGTGTGTGTGTGTGTGTGTGTGTGTGTGTGTGTTGTGTGTGTGTGTGTGTGTGTGTGTGTGTGTGTGTGTGTGCGTGCGCCCCTGCAAGGAATACTGATCAGACCTGGGCTCCCTAAAGGAAATATGCAGTATTGGATGCATAGAGTGTGCACATACACAATACAAGACACATACGTACACATACACACACAACACACACACACACACACACACACACACACACACACACACACACAAATGCTTTCATCACGAGGTAGAGGACGGAACACGTGATTGCAGCTTGGGTGTTTGGGTGTGTTGGGTGGGGAGGAATTAGCGTGGGTGGGTGGGTGGGTGGTGGGTGGAGGGGGAGGGTGGGGGTGGTGGGAGAGTGGGGTGGTGCTGGTTGACGGGTAAAGGAATAATGTTTTGCAAATTATGTGTGTGTGTTTTTTTTTTTATTCCCGGAAGTAACACAAGATGTTGGTATCTTTTCAATAATGTAGAAGGAGAACTAAGTAATTCCCTCTCTCTCTTTGCCCCGCCCCTTCCCCCCCTCCCCCCCCCCCTCCTTCCTCTGCTTTCCCAAGTCGAAGAAACATACAAATTGGAGAAGATTGCCCCTCTTTACATCAGCCTCGTCTCCGGCTTTTGAACTGTTTATTATCACTATTCAGATCTCTTTTCTTCGTATTTCTTCTGTGGAGCTGCTGCTGCCTATTATTGCGAGATACGTTAGATAAGCTCTCATTTTGTTTTGCTGTTGTAATATGTGGCAATTAACATCATTTAGACCTACACTACATCTAAATGTTAAACACTATGGATCTTTCTAAAAACATGTTGCACTGCGGAAGAGAGAAAATGCCGCTAGATGTAGATACTGTGTCACATTCACACATCCAGTGTCAACCATGCGAGGCAACAGCCAACAGCCAAGCCTAACCCGAGCCACATAGTAATCTCGGCCATTTTGTCATAAAAAGGGCATCATTTGGAAAAAATGGTAAATGGATTGCATTTATATAGCGCTTTTATCCAAAGCGCTTTACAGTTGCCTCACATTCACCCATTCATACACCGACGGCGGTGTCAACCATGCAAGGTAACAACCAACACGTCAGGAGCAGTTAGGGTTAGGTGGTGTCTTGCTCTGGACACCTCGACACTTAGCTAGGCAGAGCCCGGGAGATGGAACCAGCAACCTTCCAGTTGCCAGACAACCTGCTCTTACCTCCTGAGCTTCTGCCGCCTGGAATAAAATTGTATGCTTCTCCGTCTCCGTCAAACAAATGTGTGAGCGCCCCGCTCTGCTCCGAGCGCAGGTGGCGTTCCTGTCATGACGTGGAAGTCGTTTGTCAGATTCACGTCAACATCCCGACGCCGCGATGTCACCGCGAGGTGACGGTGACGGTGTGGAGCCGTCCGTGTCCGTGAGAGGGGTTCAGCCTCTCGGAACTTCTTATCGCAGAACGCATTTCATACGCAGCATTAGCTCATTAGCATGCTCATACACGGCGGTGCTTGCTTAAAAACAAAGGAATGCAAAGTTGCCGTGGGTCGTAAGATTAGGGATAACACCATCATTTTGTCATCATGTATATATATTGAAATGTAGCTAAAGATGGAATGACATTATATAACTCTTCTCTTAGCTTATATATATATGATGGCATCTGGTCACTGTTCGAACCAAAAGGTGAACATGAAAGTGAAAAGTTCGACCCAAAGGTCTTTCCCCAGCATTGGAGCTTCATTTTGATAAACTCTGTTTCCATACTGTCAAGGTTACTAATAAAGCCCAAAGTGCCGTGTGTGTGTGTGTGTGTGTGTGTGTGTGTGTGTGTGTGTGCGTGTGTGCAGTAAGCTTGTTTAATTAAGCCAAGTGTGCATTACCTGTCCATAAAACCCGCTATTGTAATTCATAGGACAGTCAGTTAACCTGTCTAATGAGAAGTCACTTTCATTTGGCTGAGAGGGACTGCAACCTATCCCCCCCAAGTAACACAACTTCCTTGCCCTTTTCACGCCCTCCCCAACTCTCTCCCGGGCCCCACGGCGGTCTCATTTTACAGACTTTACAGCGGGGGAACCGTGATAAATAGTCAGGCTCCTTCAACGTCTGCATCTCGTTGCAACCCCCCCTCACCCAAAAAAAAAAAAAGCCTCCCCTACGCTCTCCCCCTCCTCTCGTTCTCTCTCTTTAAGGCGTTTAGTGGGAGGGACCGGGGGGCCGGTAATTGACAACAGCTTGTAACTCTAGAATTTGCAACTTCCAGGCCACGGGCCAGCTTAGCGCCGCACCTGGAAGCCAAGACGCAGAACTCAATCCTGAAAACTGTACATAGTGGAGCGCTGCTGCTGCTGCTGCTGCTGCTGCTGCTGCTGCTGCTGCTGCTGCTGCTGCTGCTGCTGCTGCTGCTGTGCTGCTGCTGCTGCTGCTGCTGCTGTGCTGCTGACAAAGGTCTACACTCTCTCACGGACCGGAGCGCTCGGGTACTCGGGGAAACCTGGAAGATCACACAGCAGCTTTTATGTCGCCGGCCGGCTCCGGGTTTGACGCGGCTCCTCCACCTGCAGAGGAAAACCAACGCGCAGAACGAGTTTGGCTCCAAGACGCTGGGCTGTGTGCTTTTGACCGTTTTTTTTTGGGTTGTTTTGTTGTTTTCATATCATGGTCTCTATCCTGGTCTAAAAGATCTGTTGCCTGACATGAGCAGATGAACATTCGCTCTCGTTTTAAGGTCTAAAAAAATTTGTCAGGGCGCAAACTAATATGAATCTGTTGATTTGATGATCTATTGATTATTCTTAGAGTAAGCTAAATAGAAATGAAGTCAAAGGAAGACGTATGACATTCACTCGTGGTCGTTCGTCTAAAGTTTAGTGGAGTAAACCTTTTGGTGAAAAGAAACCAGCCTAATAAGACATAGCAACGGTTATGAGCACTGTACTTCAATACAGTGCTCCACAATACAAGTTGGGCAGAAGCCAGCACAAAATCAATAGAACAAATAGAGAAACAGAAAAATAAAAATAAATAATTAGTAGACATGCAGTGAATGATAATCGGTGTGTAGCGTCGAAAGGGTAACGCTGTGAGTCCTTAGCTCACGTCTGGGAGCAGGAGTGGTGAGGAGTGTGATTAAACAGAGGCTGCATCGCCTGCATCTCCTGTGCT
>PIJE02000741.1:29121-39121 GCA_002895965.2 Coryphaenoides rupestris
TGTGACTGATATGATTGACTACATGATTATTATTTAAAAATAGTTTTTACCTTTGGCTGCCAACTTCACACCTGGCCAGGGACTACAGATGAAAACTAGCCTCCTGGCTAATTCTGGCATATTTACAGTACTGTTTATATAGTATTAATATGCACTGTCCCTGACAAATAAACTGAACAAACAAACCAATAATATCAATAAACAATAAGGGGAACAATAAGGTGATTGAATGTGAATGCTGGTGAACAGCACATCCATAAACACCATGCTTGTTGCATCAGGACATACAATACAGTATAGATTCTTCTTTTGTTCCTCACGCCAATCTCTAGTTCCATCCACAACTGTCTGCAGCTTCCTTCTCTGTACATCACATGCAGTGTTGTACAGAACAGCCGATAAGCACAAGATAGAGCTTAATGAACCCGACCGCAATTCAAATGCACAAGCTTAACCAAACAATTCATCGTAACAACTGAGGAATTGCGTGTTTTATTTTCGCCTCACTCTCCCCCTCCTCATCCTCCTCCTCTTCCTCGCTTCAAAAACACGTTTATCCCTGCGGTTCCGCTCTCCCGACGATTTTTAATGCGATGCAAATCAAGTTACATTAAACGCCATTCCTCTTTTCGCCTCGACTCGTAATGAGAAAAAACCGAGCAGCCATTTACAAGTCATTGCATCATTTGGTTTGTTTCACTGGATCGCAGTAGCATACCATTTTAGCATCTGTGCCTAATGTATTGGCTGAGTGTGTTGGTTCTAATAGAGGGTAAATAGTTTAGCTGGCAGGGACAAAGCCTTCCTGATGGACACTTAAGCTGCTCATAAACAGCCAATAATCCCCCACACTGGCATCATGCACTTGTCTCATCTCTTGGTGTGTGCGCGTGTGTCTGTGTGTGTGTGTGTGTGTTTTCCCCCACTTCTTACCCCCGCTTTTGTTTTCCCAGTCAACCCTCCAGGCCACTTAACAGCCTCTCCAGGCACACCTCAAAACACTCACGAATAAAGTTTGGAAGGTGTTCCTTATTGTGTGTGTGTGTGTGTGTGTGTGTGTGTGTGCGTGTGCGTGTGTGTGCGTGTGTGTGTGTGTGGGGGGGGGGTTATCCCCACGCAAAATTACCGTTCGATCTCCCCTCGGGTTGATGTCCACACACCCACCAACACACACTTTTCCACTTGCATCCGCCGCTAACCTACTCTCTATACCGTGTGGTCTCCAGCTCGTCAAATAGCCTTGTTCACAGCCCCTCCCCACACACCCCAACCCCAACCCCAACCCCCTCCAAGTCTTTCTTGCCGCAGCCTTTCCGAACTATTTTACCCGTCGCTCCACGGTACAAACGAGGCACCAGAGAGCACAAAGATCGGACGTCTCGCTGCGCTGACAGGTTGAAGGGTCGTTTCTGTTGCGCTGGCGGGATCAGGTGCGTACGTCCCGATCTGACGGTGGCGTAACGACCCGTCACAGCGTTTATATCCTCGCCACTGGAAATGGGTGTTGTTACGGTACGTCTCAGAGATATTAGTTGAGGTGACCTTTTCGGGGCGGGGTGGGGGATGGCAGGAGGACGAGGAGGAGGGAGGACCCGAAACTGTGTCCGTTCTGTCCGGGTCGAAAAGATATATGTGAAGGGTGCAGGCCAACACGGTCTAATTTAACCAATCTTGTTTCTTTTTTTTTTATTCCTGAAAAAGGAAAAATAAAATTGGCGTTTCTTTTTGCTTAAGCACTTCAAACATTCAACAGGATGTAACCCCAGGAACTACGGAAAGCCATCAGGTGAGAACACGGCAGGTGTGTGTGAGTGTGAGGTTAGGAATGCGGTGAGTTAACTGCACTGGACTTAAAGAAAATTGAACCTGGGCAGAAAAGCTAACACCACGGACATGGACCTGTGACTGTGGCCATGGACTCACCGGGCCATGGATTATCCAACGGTAGACTCTTAGACGGAAGGGAAAGGTGTGTGTGTGTGTGTGTGTGGAGGGAATGAAAGCTGAACCCCTTGGTAACCTGGATTCACCCGGGTGTCTGGTGCTGGCTCTGGGCGGCGGGAACCTCATTCAAATGGGCGCCTTAGTCAAGACCACATGACAGTCAACATTTTTTTTAAATGTACCTTGAAGACATATAATGAGTTGCCTAGATACAAGAGAAGCAACATCACCAGACAGCACATTGTACTTTGTGGCAGTAGCTAGTAGGAGGTAAGAGCAGTTGTCTGACAACCGGAAGGTTGCTGGTTCGATCCCCGGGCTCCGCCTCCTAGCTAAGTGTGGAGGTGTCCCTGAGCAAGACGCCACCTAACCCTAACTGCTCCGGACGTGTTGGTTGTTACCTTGCATGGTTGACACCGCCGTCGGTGTATGAATGGGTGAATGTAAGGCAACTGTAAAGTGCTAGCGCCACTCAACTAAAGTTAGTTGAGTGGCATCTGCTCCTACGGACGGGTGCATATCGCTAAGCTGTAACATGAAGGAAGGTCATGTGCATGCATCTGTTCTGTTCATTTATGATGAAATAGTCGCTTTACAACTCCGCTTGATAAGATTGATGTGTAAGTAAGTGATAAACGATGAGGATTGTGGAAACCCCAGTACTCAGTCTTCTCACAGCCGTCTTCCTCAAACTACCCCAACCGACAAACACAGACCTGAATCCTTACAACTGCAACGGCAGCCCCAACATCTCAGTTATTAGGTACAACCAACGTATAGTGTGTGCGTGTGTGTGTGCGTGTGTGTGTGTGTGTGTGTCTGTGTGTGTGTGACTGGGGCTCGAGTCACAGGCCCGTTGTTGCCGTGGCGACATCATTAGCGGCTAGACACTGCATGTAGGCTGGGAGGGGCGGGAGGGGAAATCAAATACAGCAAACAAAACAACAACAGAAAAACATTCCATCATCACAATACAAAATACGTGGCGGGTAAAGAAATGGCCGCAGTGTTTTCCTTCCTTCTGTTCTTCATGCCGGCGCTTTGTGGGTGTGTTACGTTGACACACGGCGAGACCCAAAACACACATTATTCATTGCGGTCCGATGAGATGTTTAGTGTTGCTGTATTCTCTGTGTGGTTATGGTTATGGTTGACATGAATATTCTGCTTGTTCCATGGTAGCCACCCATGGCCTCCTGAACCCATGCAGGTCACACTAATTGGAGACCTGAAATTGGACGTGAGTGTGAATGTGGTGTGTGTGTGTGTGTGTGGTGTGTGTGTGTGTGTGTGTGGTGTGTGTGTGTGTGAGAGAGACCCAGCAATGGAATAGCATTCCATTCAGTATGTCTTCCCTGTATGTTTTTTCCACATTGTGGTCAGGAATACCGCCACCCCCCACCCCGGGAACGCACGGCTGAATGGAAATGTTTACGACTGGGAATGACATAAAAACTACAATGTTTGCCCTAAAGCCCATCGGCCTATTTAACACACATTACAAATAGAGTTTAGCTTCACTCCGGGACAGATCGTGGAGCGGGTGTGTGAACACAGACTGGCTCATTTGCGCGGCTACTTTGATCCAAAGGTCACTATGTAAATATGAAAAGCTACGGTGCATCTAAAATTATACACTGTGTGGACATAGCGCTCTGTAGACTTTGCAGAAGACAAGACAAGAGGAAGGTGATCTAGTTCACTGGAACATCCGCCTGCATCTCGCCATTTTTCCCCTGACAAGATGAGGCAACACGCTAAAGTATAATCCATGAACGGTCCATTTATAAACACATGTAATGAACACAATAGGCCTTTATCAGAGAGGTGTATGGGGTGAACACAAGTCTATCTCATGCCGTTCATTATGGGCACCAGCATGCCTAGAGAGACCAATAATTAACTTAATGAGCACCTGATTCTGCCTCGACGGTAACACCCGTGTGATAGAAGCCTATTAGCAGGCTAATATGGAGCATGTATGGCCGATGATCTTTCATCATGTTGGATTCTGCGTCTGCGTTTTTAGAATTTTGCTGCAGACACCAACATTAGGCTTAGATTTACTTTATGAGAGACTTTTCTCTCTATGAGAGATAAGATAAGATAGAACTTTATTAATCTTGTGCCAGGTTGCATAGCAATACAATAAAACAATAGAGAAATAAGCAGTAGAATAATAAAAGTAAAATAACAGATTTACAAGTTTACAGTAGGTCTAAGTCCTCGTAGAAGTATAAAAATACAGTATAGGTGAAGTATACAAATATAGGCAAGATAAGATATTCAGTCCGCAAAAACAATTTGGCAATAATTGAAGTGTAATGTGTATGTGTCATGCACAATTGATACTTCATTAGTGACCTTTGTATTGTGTGAAAAATACATAGTTTGAAGTTAGATATGAATATGTTATATTAACATTATTAATCACACACACACACACACACACACACATTTACTTCAGAGACACATTACATTGTTATTTTGCATCTTGCATCATCTTGCCTCAACTTACTAATGATATAAAAATCAGACACACATATGCGTATACAGATATACCGATTACATTACAAGTGTCATTACAGTTGTGTAAATATAATTACTTAATGGTCTGTTGAAGGTCATCTGAGCATCCGAAATCAACCTAAAGCCAATGTCAATAGAGGAGTGAGACAAGAGTACACATTGCTAGTGGCTTAGATTTCTGCATTTAATTTTGTTAGATTAGATTCAGTTGTAGTCAGTGGTGGACAGTAACAGTAACATCAAATCTGAGGGAGGCCTACTTGTAATGTACTTAAAGGAGACATAGTATACCACCCAGATGTATGGTGGCGAGATCAACCTACCAGCTGCTACAGTCCACTGGGTAGGCTGGTAGGCTGATCTATCCACCATACATCTGGGTGGACACTCCCACTTGTGATGTCATGTGGGGCCATTCTAACCGGTTTTTTAAACCACTTGGAATGGCTAATCACGCTCACATCTGATGGTATAATATGAGTCCTTTAAGTCTTTCTATTTGCTACGTTATACTATAGCAAGTATTGTACATTTTACTCACTACATTTGTCTGACAGCTTTTCTAACACTAAACCTTACTTTGCAGATCTAATCAACAATATCAAACATAATCAATAAATAAAGTATTATATTATATCAATAAGGCTTTATTGGTCCCCGGGGAAAATTCACAACCTACCCAGCAGTATGTAAAGTAATATATAAAACACACATTAATGCAGGAATAGTTATAATCCAATATTATATAATACATATTATTCTGAAATGGGCCATCATGAGTACTTTATTGGTACTTTTAAGTATCTATTAATGTCAATACTTTTGTACTTTTATGTAAGTAAGCACGAATTTTACTTGTAACAGAGTATTTCTACAGTGTGGTAATACTACTATGACTTAAGATCTAACTTCCATCACTGGTTGTAGTCAAGTGCATCATCATAATAGATAGAATGCAACACCAGAGTCAGTTGTAAATTAAATGTAAGAACTAAAAACAACTGAGTACTGTACAGTCAGGATCGTACATCCTGATTCCTGCTGTGATTCACCAACAATACACCAACAGCCTCAAACCGTCACGGTAAGTGGGGCTCAAATTGAAACAATATGCAATGAAATTGATATGCAGACGTCTGATCTCCAAACAAAGACAAACCAAACACAAGCCTCAGATAATAGTGCACGTGGTTATTGCATATATCTAAATATATACATGTTTAAATGTTGCCTGAAAACAATCTGCCATAACACTCCTACCTCACACAAAACAACCAATCTCAACAGATATCAGAGTCAGGAAATAGGTAATAAATAAATGTTAAACATATTTTGTTGATATTGTTAATGTCAATGTGTTGCATATACACTGGAAGCAGGAGTATAATAGGAGTAAATATAATATATTAGCTCATTTCTTAATATAAAAAAAACAAACATAATTTCAATGTCATATTCTAACCAACACTTCTTTCATCATATGTTCTGAAATAATGAACAGGATTTGAAGGATAATTTGTTATAATTCAACGTTCTTTACAGTTAAAAGAAAAGGGGGCAGACTCAGTCATTTGACACGCTGGCAACAGTTTCATTTCACAATTTGCCAGATCCTTTCAGCCATCGCGAACAAATGTAGTTCTGTCGTCCAGCTAATTAGCTAATCAGCTGACCTCCCACGCTGCCTCCAACATCATTACAATTACTGTCAAATTGTGAGTGAGGAGGAAAGCGACAATGAATTCTAAGAACTACGTTGTGTGGCCATTACACCCTCCATACAAAAGACTATTTACCCCACCTGTGTTTGTGGAGGATCCTGCCGGAACACGGTAACCTACCACCAAAAATAGCATAAAATTAAATACAAAATATACCTACAGTATATATTGTCATTTACAGACCAACATTTTCAAGCAATTTCACATTAAATTATTCTGTAATTAGGCACATACGTGGCACCAGTAGGATTTGTAAGACTTTTGCAAATAATCTGTTTATCCACCTGCACTACTTTGGATCATAGAAAGCAACAACAAGGTCATTTCTGTGAGCAGTCAATGTTTTTTTACTCGATGTTCCATGAATAGGGAGGAGGTAGGGTGCTACATTCAAATGGAGTCTACCTGCTCCGAGCTAGTCTGCATTTGCATCGCCTTCCCTCTCCGAACCCTCGCACTAACTTGTGTGTTCATACATCTTGGCATTATTAATAGCATTGTTTAGCATATTGTATGTCCTTAGATGTTGGCAATGCACTCAGAATGGCACTTCTCCTCTTATCCCAGCTATTATGCAGGTTACCTAGCAATATTGAACCTCGTTCTATTAGCCTTGTAACTATGAATGCTTGAAACCTGCTCTATTCTTATCTTTATGTACCACAGCCTTATATTGCTGCCTCTTTCAACAAATGCCCTGAATGTAAATGTTATGTAAAGTATAATATTATATTGGGTAAAAATTCCTGTTGGTAACTTTCTACTGTTCTCCTGGCATTGCAATTACATGTTGCACTTGTACACACTATATACGTGACTTTCAAAAGATACAAATGCATTGAGTACGTTTAATCTCAAAACATTTTCTACAAGTAAACAGAAAGGTTGTTTCGGCAAGTGCCGACGTTTTTTATAAGCTCGAAGTCATTATGAAACTGACTAATTGAAATGAGACAAAATATGATTGTTCTTACATTCAATATCACAGTATCTAGGTGCCAGGATGCTCTTTTAGTGCTACAAAGTTAATATGTGTTTGGCATTGTAAAATAAAATAAAAAAAATAACAGCGTGAATCCTCTGTTATTGAAAAGAGACCAAAAAAAGTTGAGCCAATTCAAATTGAAATGAAAACCAAGACAGGGGGAAAAACAATCTCAAAGCAATCAGGAGTGGAAATTTATGCTCTCCGCATCTCGGAAACCCTAATCCCGTGGGAACGCGTATTCCTGGAGGAAACCCCGCAAAAACACACGGAGGGGGAACATGGTCGCTCCACAAAGAGAAGGGCTTTCCATCTGGCTCTATGGGCCTTCATGCACACTATACACACACCGACTCACGCTACACCCACAGTATACTCCTCAGGCTCCACTGTACACTTTGTATGTGCACTCTACTTGCACTCTACCCGCTCTATACTCGCACTACACTCATACACCAGAGAAAGAGTGACTGTGAGAGAAATAGCATCCACTGGGCCACTTATGGAAACATCTCAGGAATGTTACCTCTACGAAGCTCACTTCAGCAAAAGCTGTCAGTTTCTGTCCGCGGTCTCAACGAGATATCAACATCCAGCAGATAGTGAGCAGCAGTAATTGGGTGAATTCCTGTGAACCTCTGTACGATTAGAGGCTACGTTCATTTTTTTGAGAGCAAAAATGGACAGCCTATATTGGCACACGTACTGTATATATGCGTACCAATATACTGTAGGCTTTACTCTCCTATAGCTAAACAGCCATGAAAGGAGAAGCGACAGGTCGTATAAAATAGCTCATTTAATGGTAATTGAAAACCCTGAGCCGACATGGGAAACTGCACATTTTAACCGCAGAGGACTGCTCCTTACTCCACTTTGACCTATTTTCCATTGAAAGTGAATAGAGTGTATATATTTAAATCTGGATGTTCACCCACATTTGGTATTCATTAAAAAATGTGCTTACAAAAAAGTTTCAAAGCAGCGCTCCTGTAATAATAATACATCTCCAAATGGAAGTATGATGACGATGACCTGGACTGTACGTCTTTGTAGCCCTCCGGACAGCAGCTGTACCATCTACATTTTCACATCATCACGTCTCTCTCTCCTATGGGAGTCCTTTCGCGGCCGCTGACATAAGCCTGCGGGGCCGACAGAGACACGGAGCACCTGTTGAACACGACCCTCCGCCTGCGTGGCTCGCACAGATATCGGCAGAGCCATGTGTGTGTATACAGCAACATCCCAAGCATTCGCCACACACACTGGACTGAGCATACCTTTGACATGCATTTCAAACTGACACGCAAGCTCTTGGAAAGGCTCTTGTATTTATCTTTCAGCACCGGTGCCTTACTAGACTAGTCGTGGTACACCCCCCCCCCCCCACACACACACACACACACACACACTCCCCTCTATCGCTCTGGTGTTTTTTTATGGTACATTGAAATGAGCCATGAATTCTCTAACGGCATCACAGTTCAATCATTTCTTTTTAAACGTTTCCATCCATCAGCATAGACGTGCGTGTGTGTTTGTGTGTTTGTGTGTGTGTGTGTGTGTGTGTGTGTGTGTGTGTGTGTGTGTGTTGATTGATCGGAAGGACTGTGAAAGCAACCTGTGCATACCAGCAGAAGTCTGATGGCGTCAGCTCCATAATAAGCTTATCAAGACGCTCCGTTCGATGACATTATCGGCAACGCTGTGAAATAATCATAACCGCGGGCACTTATCCGTGGTTTCCATGATGACTTTTGCTTCGAGAACGCGGTCGTGAGACTATTCGGTATTCAAGTGGTTATAATTTTCATCAACACGATTGGATCCATTGAATATTGTACTCATATCTACAGGGATTAGTGAGCGATTTTGACGTCCTTCCAGCTATTAGGACACATCCAATTTACGACACATTTGCTTGGTATGTGACAAATTGAGCGAGTTACAAATTTCATCTGCGAGGCCGTTTAAAAAGCAGGCAGTGATTTCAGCATATTTTCACTTCAACTTATTGACTACAACCAACTGGAAATTAAATTACTGTTGCAAACATGTGTTGTGTTTGTTAACATTATTATTGAGGAAAAGCATTTGACATTGATAAGGACACAACAATGGGTTCTGCGCCAGTGTTTTCTGTGAAAAAAGCTTAGATACGACCCATAATAGAGCCAGAATTATTACATTCACGCCTCTCTCCATAAGTGTCTCTCCATAATTACCTCTGCCAAGGAGAAAAATATCGTATTTTCATTCAAATTGTGTTCCACACTCCAAAATGTCCTTTTGGTTCCTGAGCAGCCCGGGGCCAACAACGGCTCGTCGTAAAGACAGACTCTGTAACTGGACTTGGAGAGGTTCAATGTAGCGCATACGATTGCAGAGGAGACAATTTGGTGTCCATTTAATCCACGCGAAGCCGCTATATGTTGTCCTCCCCAAAAGCACAACGCGTCCTCCTCATAATGGGACTATTACCGCGTCAGCCTTCAGCAACACAAGAGCTATTTTCAAGTCAATGAAATCACTAGAATATAGGAAGCCATTTATTTTCTTGCTCACTCAAACATTAAATCGGCCCCCCCTTTGTTCACTTCCCATTGTATTTCTTCTGAAATGGACTACAATTTTGAGTATACATAGACACCTGTGCTATTTGTTTTGTCGTTGAATTTGAAGACAAACAGAAGTACACACACAGTACATGCGCATAATGCAAAACCATTTAAAAAGGTGATCGACCAAATTCTGATGAACAGGTTAGCGATTTCGTGCCATTATTGTTGCCTATTTACTATAGAGCACAATGGTTGTT
>PIJE02000741.1:44121-56621 GCA_002895965.2 Coryphaenoides rupestris
ACTAAGTCAATATTTTTGAGATACTGCCATTATTTTTGAGATTCCAAGTTATTACTTTGAGATACTAAGTTATTATTTTCAGAAAGTATCTCATTAGAATATTTTTTTTTTATCACAGTGGCAAAATGGGCTTCCATAGAAAAGTGTTCTGAACTCTTGTTGTTTTAAGAAGAAGAAGAAGATCTTTATCAGTCCACACATATTGGTCACACAACACACAGTGGGAAGTGGTGGCCGCCAAACACACACACACACACACACACGCATGCAGGGAGGGTGGCCCGTGGAAATGCATCCTCTGCATTTGACCCATCCTGCTGCCAGGAGCAGTGGGCAGCCATCTCCACGGCGCCCAGGGACCAACAGCTCCAGGTTTTACGTCCACATCTTGATCAGGGATGTGGACGGGAGAGGCGATCTTCACATGTTTTTAATTGGGGTTCTTTTACTCTGTAAGGAGACCCCGTTAATCTGCCTACAATCACATGAAGAGAATGCATAGCTACTGTATGTGTATTTCCTACAGCGCCATGTTCTCCTATAGTACACACAGGATGCTGCACAGCCCACTGCTGACCCTGCAGCAGTACCACAGTGATACTCCTTTGTCACGGTTAAAACAACCTTCTTACTCCATGCCAGTTAATAGCCTGTAAATTACAAAGCAATTAAGTTCTATATGGAGCATGTCAGTGTCCTCCTGGTGTTACAAATCCTCCCTACATGTGCTGTCCATAATATATGAAGACTATGTGTGGTTTAATGACTGATTCTTGTTTAATTCATATCATGGAGTTTCACTCTTATTCAAACATATTCTCAGTATGCGTTCCTCGCGTCATTTCAGTCTGCATTGCCTGCAGCAGTAGTCACTAAAAAATAAATGTTTTCTCATCGTCATAATGAACCAAATCCACACAAACGTCACTCTTGAGGGTAATGAAGGCCACTTGTCTACCTCAGTGAAAACTCTGGTATTTCACAATGCTGAGTATGTAAGGTCCAGTGGGGCTTGGCAGAAATGTATTCACTAGTTTTGTGGTCCTTATATTTGTCCTTATATTCTGGGTGTGACCTTGCCTTTAAGCCTTCGTCTGCAGCGTTTGAACCCTGACCGGGGATAAGCCGATAAGCAGTTCCTTCTACGGCCCTGTTTGCACAGCATTTTGAATGTAAACTGATATGCCATGATCGCTACATCCCAGCCCATTATCGGGGACAGTGTGCGAACCAATGTGTGGAGTGCAAAACGTGATATGAGCACTGGATTTATTAAGCTGGGATCTCTTGTGCTCCTTGCACTTACACGGGCTGAGACGGTCGTGAGCACATTCGGTTTTTTTAATCTAAATGCAATCAATACAATTCGGTTGCAGAATCCACATTTTTCTCTTATAGACTTTCCACCACCAACAGTAAACGAATCCGGGCTCAATGTCGGTGAACCGCTGCAGAGTGGCGGTCAACCACAACAACGATTTGTTCTCATCGGTCTTTCCATTAGTCCGCTTAAACCAAAAAGTGAACTGCTCACGATGAGAAAAGTATCGTGTCTATAACTGCTCAGTGGTATATTTCCACCATTCTCCGGTGTAGAACGGAAGTGAATGTGTCTTGTCTCTTGTGGGCCCACACACCATGAAGAGGGAGGTGACACGTGACTTTAGACCAGCGGAGAACATTGCTGCCACTGTCCAGAAAAGGCAGAGCTTCTGCTCCCCCACTGCTGTCTCCTTGCAACGCTGGATTTCTCTTACCAAGGAAGACAACCAAGGTACATTATGAGCTTGGGACTATAGGGCTGAACAATTAATCCAAATAATTTCCAAATCGCAATATCACAGGAGCTCCTGTTTATTTTTGATAAGGCTAAATTGTGTACCTTTTACTTTACATTTTAGGTAGCCCATTTTATTGCCCAGTCGTTATGTTATGATGCTTGAAACGGACACGCTCTCGGGGTGCATAGGTCACTTTCTGAGTTCAGGGTACTCTCAGGGTCATCTCTCCAAATCACATATGTTACTCCGGACCTTTCCAACGATGTATTCAGTTTTGTTCTACAACAAAGTAAAACATACCCGACACTCACATTGCAATGCTGTGTGAGGTGTAGTTGTGAGGACCAAAGATCAACTTGGCTGGTGTATTGCTGAGGGCCTGAGGATGTGCAGTGTTGACTGTCAAGTTGTTTGGGAGAGCGGCTCTCAGGAAAGCAGCAAGCAGCATTTCCGGAGGCCACACAATGAATGTAGAAAGTAAACCATAGACTGTTCATTATATTAATAACACTTGATGTAGAAACTAAACTTTCTCCTTCAACATCAGAATTAAGGGTGCCCTTCATTGTGTAATGTATTCCACTATTACAGGCTACTATTACTATTACTTTACTATTACTATTATTACTCTTAAAGGGTGACTTCAGGATTCAACCTAGACCCCATTCTAAGTATAACTGAATGCGGCTCAGCAAGCTATCTAAAAGATCATCTAAAAGTCATGGCTGAATTTGCTGATTTAGCAGATTTTATATGATGTGAAATCTTGCAAGATTTCAGAGTGAGACTTTACCTCGTGAGACTGAGACTTAGTTATAAACAACGAACCAGATAAAGCAAAAGGTAAATAAAAAAGTGTATGTTGTCAGACACTTAAAATAACAACCTGAGCCTGTCACCGGCCATATAACGGATACACAGAAACTGGCGATGTTGAAAAATGTTTCGTTGTATTTGATGTTTTCTAAATGATGGTCTGCGAAATCTGAACAGTCTGAGATTCCTGAGTAACTGGGTGTAAATCTACTACTAGTAGGAGTACGTAACTCTTTGAGACGTACCACGTGTGTCGTTTTTAGAGGGACCTGGGAATAGGACCGTTCGGTTTTCTGGTTCATGAGGTTGGTGTGTGTTTCTACCAGAGACTGAGACAGAGACTACCATGTTATTTTTTTTACAGGCATTTACTGTATACTCACTCTCACATCTCCCTCCTCTCTCTTCGACAGTACTGTCCTTATGATTTAACGTTTTCATAAATCAATTGAATGCCCCCCCCCCCACCCCCTCTTGGAAGATGTGGTTTATAACGGTGTTGTATTACTAATACTCCACCGCGATGAGCACGGGTGATACTTTACCTGTAGACATATTGCATACTTTTTTGAACCTGAATATATTTCCCCTCGCACCTGAGGTGTGCTGCACTGTATTCCACACAGGAGGCGGGAATCCTTGTTCTGAGTGATTGCTCTGCATCA
This sequence comes from Coryphaenoides rupestris, assembly GCA_002895965.2. Classification (NCBI taxonomy): domain Eukaryota; kingdom Metazoa; phylum Chordata; class Actinopteri; order Gadiformes; family Macrouridae; genus Coryphaenoides; species Coryphaenoides rupestris. Next base: position 47,384 of record PIJE02000741.1, read on the forward strand.
TCCGAGGGGCGCGCCGCTCTCTCCCCGAGTTCCCCGCCCACGCCGCCGTCTGAACTGCTGGTTTTACTGTCTGCGTGAGCGAGGGCCTTTCAATGCCATTGAGTCTCTTTTGCAAACACGACTGGAAGACTCAACGTTTTGTACCCGATGAAAACGCTTTCTCCCGTTCTTCGGTTTACAGTTTTCTTTAAGGCACGTTGCTCGCAAAAGACGTGACGACGGCATGACCGTGAGGCCCTCAAAAGGGGCTCTCTGGAGAGATGAAATGATGAAATGGTTTAGTTCAGCGGCGTTCAGTAGCAGCAGTAGTTGCAGTAGCCCGGCGAGCCCGGCGCCTGATAAATGCTGAGTGTTTACAATGTATTGAGCTCAACTCAACAACATGAATTGCGTGGGGGCCATACCAAAGGGCACATTTAAACAGTCCATGAATCTCTGAAGCAAATAGGAATGAACCCAATGACTGCTTTCCTCTCTGTGCATTAGGAACACACACGCACACACACACACACACACACACACACACACACACACACACACACACAACACTGTAGGACGAATGCGTGGAGAATCTTCGGAACACTTCGCCCATTCGTCCAACATGTTCTCATTTAAATCCAATGCTGTTCGTTCGGATGTTTGCAAATTCAAGGTCTGCCAGGGTCAACACAAAGCAAATTATGATATTTAATCTCAACTGTGTGTGTGTGTGTGTGTGTGTGTGTGTGTGTGTGTGTGTGTGTGTGTGTGTGTGTGTGTGTGTGTGTGCGTGTGTGTGTGTGTGTGTGTGTGTATGGGGGGTACGTCTCCCCAGGAGATGAATCCAGTTAACCCTGTGACTGATGAGGACAACGTGATGGACAGCCTGGCAGTCACCTGGATGGACCCACCTCTGACTCACTCACTTCACTACTAATACAGAGCTCACAGAGTAAATGTGTTTCCACATTTCAAATAAAGGCTTTGGGTTATTTCACAACTCACTTTGAAAGTGCTAAAGTCGGCATTTCAATGAATAAATAACTGAATAAGGCATGAAAACACACCCTCGAAATGACAGTTTACTTGAATTTGTCCTCCTTGACAGAGATCCAACTTCGTAGCTCGAGGGCTGCTTTTCATGCTTTGAAAAAAAAGGTTTAAAATAAAAATAAAATGCGCTGTTGGATATATGCGCACAATTGAACAATTCTTCTGGCACTGCTTGTGTTGCTATGCTTTGTCTCAACATGGCTATGCTAACACCAATCGTGTGTGTGTGTGTGTGTGTGTGTGGGGGGGGGGGTTCAGGTTCAGGTGTTTTGATAGAAATCTGCATAAACATGTATGGATCATTCATGTTTCTGGACATTATTGTATGCATAAGAACAACATTGTCTCGTCTTCTGTTATTGTTGAAGCTGTCTTACTCCGAATGCCGAATAATTGCCGGCTGTACTGTTGCCATTACACATTGACTTGCTTGTTGTCAATGCAGGATAAACACTCAGCCAAAACCATTCAGGAGCCTGTCGAACCAGCCCAGTGTTTCACATCTCAATGTTATGCAAGAAAATAGAGAATAGAGAATGAAAAGGAAAGTAAACATGTGCTAAACGTATAAGTACTTGGATAAACAATATCAATCAATTGAAATCAAGTCCAAAACTAAATTCACGTACACCTAGGGTGCCAAACTCTGAGGGTCCGAGACCCCTTGATTAACATTGGAGACGACCTGAAAGTAATGAGGGAAAGTCAGCATCGATTTCTTACTTCCGTTGAGTCACATCCTATTTCCTGTCATTTCGATTCTGTTTCCTATCAAAGCTGACACAAAAGAAACCACAGTCACTTAACGATTAACAAATATGAAATACAATTAATTTGGCTCCAGGCTAGAACACCATCATTTCATAATTATTAATTTCAGGAAATTGCTAATTTGATAACTTTCTACAACCGCTTTTGTATAAGCACACTAATATACAGCATACCATGACAAAATGGCCACTTTGTAATGTTCTCTGTAGCAATGTTGATAGACCCACACACACACGTTTCGCAGTAGTCTAATATAAGTAGTCTATTATGCACTCACTAGGTGTCCCTGAATATTGCGTTGGGACTAATAAAACTAAAATAACTTTGAAGGAGAGGCTGCCTTTCCTGATTGGGAGGAAGTGTTGTTTACATATTATTTTTGTAGACTTTTCTAGTCGAGGTAATGTTCCAGTTGGCTCCGTCCTACAGGCAGGCAGATATAACACACGGGGGAATACTCACACTGTCTGGGACAAGCTGCCGTCAAAACTCTCCAAACAGCTCACTCATAAACTTTTTATAGGGAAGGCTGCAATCAATTTATGGGACTGAGCTGGAATTTGCGATGAACTAAAGGTTCATTTGTTTGTCATCTTCTCAATGGACTTCCAAAACAGGCACAATGTTGTTCATTGTTGTTTTACTTAAACAGCACCACTGCCCAAGTTTACTGTTCTCACCACAAGTTGGGAAAATATACTGTACAGCGTTTAGGCTTTAGTGTTCATCTTGTACTTTTGACATGAGAATAAAATGTCATCGCTCAGACATGCCAAGTAAAATGTCTCCATCCATTTCCTGCGCCGAAGCGTGCCGCGCTACAGACATTGCTACAAATATCAGACAAATGCATTAAAACTCAACCTTGAATAAACCATGACACTCTAAACTATAGTTGAGTGCAAGTAAAGTGAATGTTTGACATGTTTTTCTCTCGCATTTCATAACTTTATCATTATTTTAGATGAAACGTGGATGGCTGAAACAGTGGTTTGATAGGACAATGCAATGAGAGCATGAAAGATTGAACGGTTTTCCTTGTCTCCATCGAGTCTACATCCACCCCCGAGGAAACATGGCTCCCTTGCTCAGTAAAGGACCTTTCTCTTAGCACTCACTTCCGCCATAAATACTGCATTACATCTTTAATAACTGTCAAGACTGCAATGTCACTTAATACAAATATGTTATAAGGTTACAATAATGAGTGAAAGGACTTTTGTTAATAATTTCAGCATGGATAATTAAGTGTAACTTGTGTGTGTGTGTGTGTGTGTGTGTGTGTGTGTGTGTGTGTGTGTGTGTGTGTGTGTGTGTGTGTGTGTGTGTGTGTGTGTGTGTGTGTGTGTGTGTGTGTGTGTGTGTGTGTGTTTGTGTTTGCTTGCATGAATGTGCTTTTCATAAAATTTTTCTTAATCCAAAATACTGGTACACCGTACCACTATTTAGAAGGAAATACTATACTAAGAAATGTGTGATATTGTATAGGCCAACTGTACAGTATACAATATAGAACATTTCTTTTTACATTTAAGACATATATCTTTCGAGTTGTTTCAGTAAATTCACGGTGATGTATAATGTTGAACATTGTGTGAAGATTAATATTGGGTGGTTTTTAAAAAAAAAAAAAGGCTGATTTGTCCGTTTCTAGTCTTGTCCATTGTTAATGAAGTGTAACAGTATTTTTTTTACCATATAACAGCATTGTTCACTCCAGTTACAAGACAATCTGCTTCTGTTCATCCCATGGAAATTGAAAGTGTGCCAGTCAAATCTTCCGGTCGGGCCTCTTGTGACAGAACAGATTTATTTCCTGTGTCTCAAATTCCTCCATCCCATGTGAAGGGCTGGCTTCACGTGCGGTTCCTCAGATGTGCTGTGATAAAGATGCTACGCTAAGCAGCAATCCAGATGGCAGCGCTTTGCGGATGGCGGGGGGAATCGGTTTCACACGTCAACGGAAAAGAATAGCAAAGAAAATCAGGCGTTTCTGAAAGCAATATCGTGGTAAAAAAACCAAACGTTTTTCCTGAAACCCCTCAGCATGGTATTATATTTTGTCACATAGATAGATAAAAACAGAGAAGGGACTCGTTTTCTGATATAACGTCAGACGTGTGGCTTCATGAAGAATGTGTCCTTTTCCATCACGGTGCGGTCAAGTATTGCGTGTCGTCTGTAAGTGTGACAGCTATACTGCACGGTGAGTTTAGAGACAGGCTCATAACGCTGAGGTTTCACTGCCTCTCCTGCGTATCTGTGGGAACATTTCTCATTGTATCCACTGACACCTGCTACAGAAAAAACTAAGAACTGGATTAAATGTCATGGGATATCTCTCTCTCTCTCTCTCTCTCTCTCTCTTTCTCTCTCTCTCGGCTATATATACAGTATATACTGGATATGTGTTTATGTATAGATATATAGATAGGATATATAGCTTTATACCATGGTCTGAGTGAATACTCTTTTCTGATTGGCCGGCAAGTGTGCGTTAATACCATATAATGTTTGATCACTTCTAAATTTGCTAGCCAACTTGTAACCATAGCAACATTAAAGAGTATAGCTCGAGGAAAACACAACGACAATTGTTGAAGAATGGGACACAGCAGAGGAAAAATATATTTAGCATTTTGCAACGAGTTGCGGCGATGGAGCCATAACATTCACTTACGTCACCCGGTTGCGGTTTATACCCATCCTAACGGGTATGGTTATAAAATGGACGAGTTGTTCGTTGATTTTCCCTTTACAGAGAGATGGGCTTGATAGTGGCATCGTACTTATCGTCATGTCTGTCCAGTTGGGTTTTAGCCCAACCCAGCAATATTAACATGTATTTAATGGCCCCTCCAATGTAAAAACAGGTCCATGATTGCTTGAGAATTGCCAGCACATTGCCATTGCTTCCCAAGAAATGACTCAATCTGAGCGGTCGGTGTCTGTCTGCTAACCCCTGGGCTTGAGTTAGAGCTCGACCCAGTCGCACCAATACGTCACTGTCATGATGGCCCCCGGGAGACGGAGGAATACTGCTTCTCTGCTTGGCCTGCTTGCCTATCTGTGACTCACAACCTCTGTGAAATGCGAGGGCACTCAGATGGTCTGGTCAAGGTCTACTCTCGGTGCCTCGGTCCACACCGGTTACCATGGGTGACCGGAACACTCTTCCCCGATGGCACCCTCGCTCGGGAACATTGTCCCTCTGCTTTTCCTGAGGATGAGTCTGTTGAGTGTTGACGGTAAAAACCATTTTGATTTACTGTAATGATTTTATACATCCCTGTGTTTTCTTTTACTTTTTGCATGCTATTGACGCTCTCGTAAAATAGATTTTTAATCTCAATGAGTCTTCCTGGTTAAATAAAGGTTACAAATGTAATACATGTTTGGTTCCTTATGCATATGTATAACGATCTGCACTCTGCACTTTCTCACACATTGTTTAATTATAATACATTACATTTAGGGCATTTAGCGGAGGCTTTTGTCGAAAATAGAACACGTTTCAAGCACTCAAAATTGCTAGGTTGACCCCTTACTGGTAAACAGCAAGGATAATGCTGAATAATGCTCAATACTATTTCTAAGCATTAGTATTTATTTACATTGAACACTTTCCATTCAACTTCTGCGATTTCATGATTTGAGTGGAAGCTCATTCGAAAAATATAGAATAAAAACAATGTCTTACCATTAGTATTTATTTACATTGAACACTTTCCATTCAACTTCTGCGATTTCATGATTTGAGTGGAAGCTCATTCGAAAAATATAGAATAAAAACAATGTCTTACACACTTCTTCAGTGTTCTTACTGAGAGAGAGAGAGAGAGATACATAGCTTACATTTCCCTCTTACATTTCCCTGACCTTTTACAGTTACATATGTCACTGTTCAATGATATACAATTATTCATAATCTTCATTCGATTGGAGAACCAACCCGCGACATCACATATCAATGGACCTTTCCACCCTGTCAGTCACGCGGAGAATAATAACCAATAAGATTGCCTGATTTCTTAAGACCACGCCCCTTGCAACAGAGCCGCCATGATGTCCCACAAACAAAGCTTGTCCCGCGTTGTTGTGTTCATAGATTAGACTACAGCTACATTTAGTTAGAACAACATGGTTCTTAGATTAGACTACAGCTACATTTAGTTAGAACAACATGGTTCTTAGATTAGACTACAGATACATTTAGTTAGAACAACATGGTTCTTAGATGCGCTTGGGGAACGTGCAATAATGACCACAGATATCCAGAGAGATTACAGGGAGCGCGTTTCATCCAGATTTGGAGTATCCATGCAGTCTGCAGGACTTGTTTTTAATACATGGATAGAGCTTATGTATTTTACATTTGGACAACTACATATGGCCTCATAGAGACATTATTATTAAAAACATGCCTGAAAATAATTTCCTTCTACTTGAGTCATTATTGATGGTACTGAATGTAAGACCCAGGTGCCATCTGCACTGGCTTTACAGAGTCAGCTTTATAGTGACTATAAGTCAAGCACAACCCTCAAAGCATTGACTGGATGTGATCCAAGTGGTTCTGTCATTTTTGTGTCTGAGTTATTTACAGGTGCTGTATCTGTAGGGAAAGTTCCATTGGTTTGCATTAGATGACTCCAGCTCTCAGTTAAACGCATGCTATTGCATGCTGAACTCCTGATTGGCTAATTAGGTTACCATGGTCACCTGCTGATTAAGCGGTGATGCAACACATGTGTCGTCTGCTAATTGAACTAAAGGGGTGTTTCCAGGGCAGCCCCACCCCCACTGCTGGAAGAAGTACTCAGATATTTTACTGAAGTAATAGTAGTAATACCACACTTCATGTCTTACTGAGAGAGAGAGAGAGAGATACATAGCTTACATTTCCCTCTTACATTTCCCTGACCTTTTACAGTTACATATGTCACTGTTCAATGATATACAATTATTCATAATCTTCATTCGATTGGAGAACCAACCCGCGACATCACATATCAATGGACCTTTCCACCCTGTCAGTCACGCGGAGAATAATAACCAATAAGATTGCCTGATTTCTTAAGACCACGCCCCTTGCAACAGAGCCGCCATGATGTCCCACAAACAAAGCTTGTCCCGCGTTGTTGTGTTCATAGATTAGACTACAGCTACATTTAGTTAGAACAACATGGTTCTTAGATGCGCTTGGGGAACGTGCAATAATGACCACAGATATCCAGAGAGATTACAGGGAGCGCGTTTCATCCAGATTTGGAGTATCCATGCAGTCTGCAGGACTTGTTTTTAATACATGGATAGAGCTTATGTATTTTACATTTGGACAACTACATATGGCCTCATAGAGACATTATTATTAAAAACATGCCTGAAAACTTTAGAAAATAATTTCCTTCTACTTTAGTCATTATTGATGGTACTGAATGTAAGACCCAGGTGCCATCTGCACTGGCTTTACAGAGTCAGCTTTATAGTGACTATAAGTCAAGCACAACCCTCAAAGCATTGACTGGATGTGATCCAAGTGGGTCTGTCATTTTTGTGTCCGAGTTATTTACAGGTGCCGCTTGAGTAGGGAAAGTTCCATTGGTTTGCATTAGATGACTCCAGCTCTCAGTTAAACGCATGCTATTGCATGCTGAACTCCTGATTGGCTAATTAGGTTACCATGGTCACCTGCTGATTAAGCGGTGATGCAACACATGTGTCGTCTGCTAATTGAACTAAAGGGGTGTTTCCAGGGCAGCCCCACCCCCACTGCTGGAAGAAGTACTCAGATATTTTACTGAAGTAATAGTAGTAATACCACACTTCATGAATACTCTATTACAAGTAAAAGTCCTGCCTTGAAAATGTTACTTGAGTAAAAGTATCAAAGTTTTAAAATGAAAACATAGCCTACTTAAAGTACCAACAATTCAAGTATTATTGATGCAGAATGGCCCATTTCAGAATAAAATATATGTATTTTATTTTATTATATTTATTGATGCATTAATGTGTTTAATGTTGCTGATGGTAAATGTGAAGGTAATTTTATTGGCTTTATTGATATAATAATATAATAATATATGTATTGATTATATTTTATAATGTTATTTTTTATTTGCAAAGTAAATAAAGCTGGAGTGGAGTCAAAAGTAAAATATTTGCCTCTTAGATCGTGGAGTATAAAGTATCAGAAAATAGAAATACTCAAGTAAAGTACATATACCCCTGAAATGTAATTAAGTACAGTACTTGACTTAAATAAACTTCATTACCACTGCCCCACAATGACATACAGAAAAAGCATTCCTTTTTAGAATGCGAGGTCAGAGGGTTTGCTTCTCCTTTAAAGTTTAAACACCCGATGGAACGTTGATAACGTAAATAAAAAATGACTTTGCAGTTTATTTTTTCAGGACTGTAATGGAAGTTTATGAAATTCCATCGAAGACAATCCAGAATGACTGAATTCAAAACAGACCCGTCTTCTCATTGTGTTGAAGACTTCAGGTTGGCTTCGTCACGGCAAATCAAACATTTATACTTTTACCAGAAACCATCCTCAGACAAATCCATTCAAGCAATTTCTGGACCTGACTTCAAAGTCAGTGGATTCAGTTTGAGGACATTATGTTCCCATTATTTAACTACACTGGCCAAGACATTTGAGGTTTGGATTTAGATGTGCGGTGGATTTTTCCATCCGAGCGAAACTTTTATATCACTGTCACACACACGTCACACACACACACACACACACACACACACGTCTGGGAAGGAAAGGTGGGGCTCTCTGCTCCTGTGCATCTGAGGAGATATGACAGTTGTGAGGCACGTGTGTGTGTGTGTGTGTGTGTGTGTGTGTGTGTGTGTGTGTGTGTGTGTGTGTGTGTGTGGTGTGTGGTGGTCGATAACGGCAACTCTTGGTAGCTGATAAATGTTCCGGCATGTAATCGCTGGGCTTACCGGCACCGCGGGGGTCTATTCTGGAAGGTGCAATAGGAGGAGGAGGAGGAGGAGGAGGAGCAGCAGGAGCGATGCCTCCTCCACAGGGGAGGGGGGGGGGCGGAGAGCTCAGGTGGATGAATACAATAAAAAAAATAAAAATAAGATAAAATAAATAAACCGCAGGGAGAGGAGAATACTGCGTGGGTGGTGTGGTGTTGGGGAAGAGGCTGGAAGAGAGGGTCTGTGTCCGAAATCACTCACTCACTCCCTACTCCCTACTTAGGGAGTGCTAGGGCGCTATATATAGTGAGCATACAGGCAAAATGGACGTCACTCTTGCCGCCGTTAATTACAATATTAAATCGTACCAGATCAACTTCGGCTGTATTTATCATTTGGATGATAATTTGGAGGATAAATACACTGATAAATACATCATTTATTTGGATGATAAATACACATTAATCAGCTTATGTCCATATAT